>PVIR01011018.1:0-18051 GCA_004026965.1 Petromus typicus | reverse complement strand
TTGAACCACAAAAGTGAGACCCTGTCTCAAAAAACCTTAAAAAAAAAAGAAGATGTGTGTTTTTTAATATAAAATAGAGTATTACTTTGCCATAAAGAATGATAAGTTTGAGTCATTTGTACTCAAATGGACGTACCTTGAGGACATACTCATAAGTGAAATAGGTAAGTCACAGATGTGTAAATATCGTATCTTTTCTCTGGTATGAGAAACTAAAGATATAAATGAGTTTTAAAGTGTTTGATAGATATTGTGAAGTAGAAAGTATTCAGAGGGAAAAGGGGGTAGGGGTTAGTAAAGAAGGGAAAGAAAATATTTGATGGTTAAAAAAGAAGACAAAGCTTAAGTATGTAGGGGTGAGGAGTTGTAGGGTGGTTTGGGGAATGGGAAAAAAATGAGAAGTTGTGTCATATACAGCTACAGATTCTCAATGTTGACTGTGATCATAATATGTATACAAAATGTACCAATAAAATCAGTTTAATTTTTTAAAAAAAACTTGTTCCTTGGCTCTAGAGGGCCATTCTGATCCTTTTTATCAGAGCATGCCCTACCTCACTACAACCCAAGCTGGAGTCCTTTTCTTGTCTTCTTTTGCCTTTTGATTAAAGCACTTTCCTACAAATAGTACTTTAGTTTTAATTTCTGTTATCACTAAGGTGACACACACTGACTGATGACGTATCTAAACTTCAGAGCTGGAGCAATACCAATAAGGCAGCAAAATTAACAGTCCATTCTGTTTCAGCTTAGATTTTCGTGAACAAGACTACAGCTCTCCTTTGTAACAGTTCTGTCTTTCAGTGTTTTGGGGGTTTGTCTTTTAGTTTTTCAAGTAACAATTTAAAACTTTGCAGCCCCCCAAATCAGTCTGTTGTGCTCAGAAAAGCCATACCACTTTGGTTTGTGTCCAAAATAACACTTTATGGACAAAGTAGAATTTAAGGGGCTACAGAGTGACTTCTGGCCTAACTTGCAGAGGTCAACTTGACTGATTTAAGGACAGACGATCACCAGCATCAACCTCATTGCCGTTCAAAAAAATGGATTTGAAAATAGGGAAGGGGCCAGGGATGGAGTGCAGCTCAGTAGCACTGCACTTGCCTGGAGTCCTGAGTTGTACTGCGGATATAGAGAAGAGAAGAAAAAAAATGAGAGATCCTGCTTTCCAAGATCAGGAGGGAGAGATAGTAAGATGGACTACAGAGGAAAAGTCTGTCAGAACACCATAGGATTTCAGTGACCCCAAGAAATTAGGAGCCTTGTTGTGCATATAATGGGAAAGACAAAGGTTATTTAAACTCATAATTATATCTAATGTGGCCAATTTGTTTTGAAAGAAAGAGAAACTATTCCTTTGAATTATTTCCAAAATAGCAACAGTTCAAACAGTTCAGTAGGTTCATAATTAACTGAGAAAAGAGATCAGTGAACAAAATAACTTTTCTAATTTAAAACATCACTAAGTTACTTGATCTTGGTTTAAAGTCCCATGTCGCTATTAAAAGTGTAGGAAAGTAGTAATTTTAGTTATTTGATTTATTTATTAAAGATACTCAATGAAATAATTGGATACTCCTTATCCCTTTTCTATTTTTCTAAATTCAATAAAAGTGTTCTGAGTGAAATAATATGAACAGCGCGATTGCAGCTGTCAGAAGTTTTAGGCGGCAGTCACTGACGCCTGCTGCCAACAAGGGTCTGAGGAAATTGATGTAAGGGTACAGGAGTCTATTACTGTATTTAATTTTTTCTGGTCAATAGGCTTCTTCTTTGCTCTTCCTTTCTCTGTTGATTTCTTAACCTGCTTTTCATACTTCATTTGGCATGTTTAAATAAAAAAGAAGTCGATGTGAATGTCTTTTAAATTGATACTATCCAAAGGCACTGAAGTCCCATGAATAAGTTTCTGCACTCTGACATTTAGAAGTAATCATCGTAGAGATAGCATAATGTCAGCTTGATATTTCTCACACTATGAAAATATCAGCTACATGTCAAAAATCTAAGTCTACCTTAATATGATAAATTTTCTTGTATTCACAGGCTACTGAAAATTCTAAATACTTAAATGTGGAATGAATGTCTACAGTTAGCATTATCTGTCCCTAGTCTCATTACTACTCTGCCCCCACATGTATACATACAGATGTATTTACTAGAGTAATATTATTTTACAAACAGTTTTTCTAAATAGGTATCTCCCCCAGACATAAGAGTAAAGAGTTTAGGGCTAGGAATTTAGTTCAGTGGTTCCAGTGCCTGCCTAGCAAGCTCAAGGTCCAGAGTTTGATCCCTGGTAACCACATACAATAATACTGGGTGTGATGATTCACCCCTACCAGCAATCAGTACCACATACCACAGTGCCAGGTGTGGTGGCTCATCCTGTAATCCTGGCACTCGGGAGGCAGAGGCAGGAGGATTTCTGAGTTTGAGGCTGAGTTCAGGACCAGCAGGAACTACAAAGGGAGAGCCTGTCTCAATAAATAAATAAATAAGTTTAAATCTCTATTGAACCACCACCAGCTGAGGCCACTGGTCCAGGAGGTAGTAGTTTTAACTTTTGAAGGAAAGGAAAATACTTCTATTCTTTCTCTCTCATGAGTAGTATGTAGACCTAGACACTCTGTATCTAAAATCTGAAGTCAAGACCCCCATAGGTATAGAAATGAGAATACACAATTTTAGGAGTATTAAGGAACATTATTTATATCATACCAAAAAGTTTAGTATCCTAATATTGGAGGAGGGTATGAGTATGAATATCATCACCTGAGAAAAGTAAAAACACTTTCAAGACCACTATAAGTAAAGAACAAAAAGAGAATTAAATACTAACTTGATAAATCAGCCTGAACGCCAAGAAGCTGTGCTACTGATTCTGTTATGCTAATGGGCTCCTGTGTTTACTCGTTTTACATTATGTAACTGAGCACGTACTGATGGCTGGCCGGGCATCGCAAGCGAGGGCTTGAGATATAAAGAGGAAAGCAACAAGTCCTTGCTTTCAAGTATTTTAGTCTTCCTTCTAGACAAGTAAACACAATATCAATCCATTACAATTCTCTCCCAAAGCTGAATTGACTAGAATAACCACATTTCTTTATCAATGTGAAGTTCAGGGTCACATCACAGGTGAAAACAAAGGAGTTGAAAAGTTGGACATCTCACGACGTCCCAGGCGAGAAATAATTTTGCAATGCTCAGGAACACAGTAGGCTTTCAAAAGTACAGAGTCGGTGTCATTAATTTGTCACAGCTCTATTTGTTGTGTTGTAAGTTTGCAAATTCATTTTTTACCATCATTTCAAAAAATAAGCAAAGTAGAGGAGAATTTGATACAGACTCCATGATTTTACTACTGCATGATTTTACTGTTTTGTAGAAAGAGCTTCATCCTCAATATCTGTAATCTGTACTCTCCCAAAATATCATTTGCTCTTTGCCTTTGCTTGACTCACATATGAGCTATATCAAAAAGAGTCCCAAGACCGAGAATTTATCTCAGGGTTTCCGGTGTCTGCCTGGCAAGCGCAAGGTCCCAAGTTCGATCCCTGGTAACCACATAGCACAATGCTAGGTGTGGTGGCCCACGCCTATAATCCCAGTACTCAGGAGGCAGAGGCAGGAGGGTTGCTGTGAGTTCAAGACTGGCCTGGGCTACCTAGTGAGTTCAGGGGCAGCCTGAACTACAAAACAAGACCCTGCCTCAAAAAAAAAAGTAGTTACAGTTAGCTTTATGGGAAACCTTTCACCTAGCCAAGGTCATTGTTTACCAATATTATAAAAACATATCTTCAGTATCACTAAGGTGGTCAAGTACACATAGTTAAAATAGTACCCAATAATTAATTTTGGTTATCACTATAAATGAATGTTTGCTAATTATATTTTCACACCATGCATTGCTAGTGAAGCCAGTTTTTTATTATCTGAGATGAGAGTGAGGATTGTAAGAACTAAATTCAAAACAGGGTCTTGCTCTAAAGTGCAGCCCAGATTGGCTGTGAATTTACAAAAATCTTCCTGCCTCATCCTCTGCAGTGTTAGGATTACAGGTGTGTGCCATGATGTTCAGCTATGAAAACTTTTTAAAAACCCTTTACTCCAAATTCATATGGGGACTGTAAATGATTCAACTCTACCATATAGATTCTTAGGAGTTGAAAAATGGAAAGAGGTGATACGACTGAGAAAATTAAACTTGGATCTCCTTTAAACATAGAAACATGGAGGAAATGGAAGAAGAGAAAGAGAAAATGAGCAAAGGGCAAGGTAGGCAAGAAATTGGAAAGTCCAGGGAAACAGGAAAATGAACACTTCAAAAATATTTTTTAAAAGAGATGGTTGTTTTGCGGAGAAGAAAACCATGTGGTAGGAATTTGTCCTAAATCTCAGAGATGGAGAGACCAACTTCCTGGTATCAGCAACAGAGACCTGTAAGCTTATTAGCAAGAAAAAAAGGTCAGAGGTGGGAAGCTACCTGAAAGGGTAAATGAGGATGCAGGGTTGTACTCTTTTGACTTTTATATATTTTCTCTTTTATAAGGGTTACTTTTAAAATTATGTATAGATAAATATCTCGAGATTTTTGGGTTTGGAGTTAGGGATTTAGCTCAGTGGCACTGCACCTATTTTGAAGGCACAGGGTCCTGAGTTCAAGCCTCTGTATGGGGCATGGGAGGAGATATTTGAGTTTTGCAGAATATTCAGGTAAGCAAAGAACAAAAGAGGAAATTTAAAGTAAAGGAAAAAAAATCAGGACAAGCTAGAGCAAATACACTTGGGGGAAGATATTAAGAGACAAGGTAACAGGTTCATTAAGACTGGTTCAGATGAGAAAAATACAACACCTGAAACTTCAGTGGCTTTACCGAGGTAGAAGTGCTTTTCCCTCCTACACATGCAGATTAGAGGAAGACAGTGTCCTGATCCAAGCTCCTTTTATCTTTGCCTCTGCATTGCTTGATTCCCACAGTCACACGGAGTTATAAACAAGCCCACATCCAATCAGAACAGTGTTGAACCAGTCTGGTCCCATTGGTGAGAACTGGATCACCTCAGTCAGTATCCCTAGCTTAAAGAGAATCTGAACAATTTTACTTTTAATCAGAGAGGCCATGTACTGAACTAACGATACAGGAAGAAATTTAGTACTACTATTCTTATTATTTCTCTCTTAATGTCGAGAAAGGGGAAATATCATTGGAAGATAGCTGACTGTCCCCAACATATCAAGCTGTGTTTACTCAAGAGATTAGTTATCACATAATTTTCTAGAGCTAAGCTTTTGCCAATTCAGTGACTACTACCCCCCTCCTCTTTATCTTATTGTCCTGTTTTTACTTTTTTTCTTTGGACGTTCACTGTTACCTGAAATCACCACATTTGTCTGTATGTCCCTAACGGTTTCCCTGTGCTGTGGTCTTCATCTCTGCATTCCCCTAAAATTCACATATCCAGTGTGATAGTGTTGAAGGTGAGGCAGTGGGAAATGTCAGGTCATCAGGATGGAACCCTCACAGTGGGACTAGTGTCATCACTAGAAACACTCGAGGGAGCTTGTTTGCTCTTTCCATCCATAAAGACGTGTAAGAAAACAGAATCTTTAAGGAAGCTGTCTCCACAGACACTGCCGGTGCTTCCATCATGGACTTCCCCAACTCAGGAGCTATGAGGAGTAATTTCTGTTATCAATAATGCAGCACTAGGTATTTTGTTACTGCAGTCTGGGCAGACTACGATCCTATCACAGATGCTAAAATCAATATCTCAACGATCACTACTAAATTGGTTCTGATGTACAGAACAATGACACACAGTCCAAGAGGATCTGAACATTGCATTACTGACATGCTTAGGCTCTCTAAGAAGAGGAGAAAAAAAATGACTTTGGAGTTCATAGGGGCCAAAGTTGGAGTCAGGGTAAGTCAGAGTTCTCTTGAAAACCAGAGAGATTTTTGTGGTCTGAACAATAACTCTTGCACCAAAAAACAGAGTATCCAGTATCATTTTTTTTTTCTTTTTTTCTGGTACCAGGAATCAAACTCAGGCAAGCATGGTACCACTGAGCTACCTCTCCAACAGGGGTTTCTTACCTACTTGCCTAAGGATGGAAGGAAAAAGTGGTAGAAGTGGAGCCTGAAAGCTACAAGTGATGAAATACTGCATGTCAAGTCTGCTAATTTCCTGTCTGCACCAAAATGTAAACTTCCAGGGGACTTAAGGTCATTGTTTAACTCGCTACCCTCCATAGCTAAAAGAGTGCCAGGAAAAGTAGGAATATAACATCTATTTGTTGTACAAATTAATTCATTGTAAAGTTTTTAATTCTTGATATAAATTACTAATACAACAGCACCGATCTGATAGTAGTCAATAAGGTTTCAAGCATCCTATGAGTAACTATGAGACACAGTCAATGCCCTCCAGGAGCTCGGAGCAGAATCCAAGAAGTACTCCAGCCACTCTTGTGATGGGTGATGAAGTCCTGCCAGGGAAGTAGAGCGCCATCAAAGGAGACACAGGAAGCCACCTGGGCATTGTGATATAGGTTCCTTATTATGCCAAAGAGGGGAACCTGTTAAGTAAAAGAGACTGAAGAACTTCAAGACAGCAGAATAGAAATTGGCAGCAAATCACAGCCTCTGAGGACCTGGAATTGAGACATCTAAAAAACTAGTAAGCCAAGAGGAAGAAGAATTCCAGAAATCAAGAAATTGTTGAAGGGGAAGGAGAACCTGACTTTACAAGTACCAGGTAAGCCGGAAGAGGACCTATAACCCCAGGGATAACGACAGAACAGCAGTAGAGCAGGAAACTCATAGGGATGATAAGCTGCAGATACAGCCTGAGATTTTACCCAGTGACAATTTCTACATAGTGATTCGCTTTGGAAGAGAAACCAACTGCAGCACTGACATCTTTAGGACTGCTACATTGGCAGCCATTTTGAAAAAGGGTTACTGTTTAAGACCAACTACTCTGGAAATCAAAAGTGAGAGCGTAATGGCAAACAGGAAACACCGAAGGCACCCAGGACTTAGAGGCAGAAAGCAAACTTCATTTATGTCTACAGGCTTGGTCGGAAAATTCCTTAGAGTACCAACCAAGTTGTCTTTTATCCTCTTACAGTTTACATAGGTTTCACAAGCAAGAACTAAGTACAGAAGCAGAGTAAGCCATTGATTGGTTACATGTGATGTAATTATTCCTGATTGGTTACAGCAAGTTCAAACTCAGGATAAGAACACATCGAGTTAGTAGGGTAAGATTGGCTAGATAAGGAAGACACATAACTGGAATGTGCATTAGTTCAGGGTAGAGTCTTCCAAGGAGGACTCCTGGAGGGCATTGACTGTGTCTCATAGTTACTCATAGGATGCTTGAAACCTTATTGACTACTATCAGATAGGTGCTGTTGTATTAGTAATTTATATCAAGAATTAAAAACTTTACAATGAATTAATTTGTACAACAAATAGATGTTATATTCCTACTTTTCCTGGCACTCTTTTAGCTACGGAGGGTAGCGAGTTAAACAATGACCTTCAGTCCCCTGGAAGTTTACATTTTGGTGCAGACAGGAAATTAGCAGACTTGACAAGGAGATAAGAGAGACAGGTACTTGAAGTGGGCATCAGTTCAGGAGTGGGTCAGCCAAAGAGGAATTTGCTTGGGTTAAAAAAGAAATAAAATAGCTCACCACCAACATTATCCAGGACTGGTGTCTCACCTGTCAGTCATTTTATATTTCTGTCCCTGGTACCAGCAGGTCACATCAGAGAGGAAAAGTTAAAGATGCTTGTGCTGGTCCTCATACCAGCACCAAGCCTCTGTGGATGCCTGATGGCCTAAAACTAGAGACTGTCAGAAAGTCACATGTTATGTCCTAGAATGGGGTCAAGCCCTGGGAAGTGCTGCGGGAGATATCAAGATATGTCTTTGGCAGCATAACAAGTTAAATAGGCAGCTATGCTCTTGACAAGGAGTTATGTTCTTGGAATGCTAGCAAGAAAATCTGTGCTTACAATAATCACTCAGAACTACAGACTACAGAACTCTAGAGTTATTAACTCTAATTTCACATTAACCCCTACCACATTTAATTTCAGATTAACCCATACCACACTTTCCCTTTTCAAGAGAACAGCCACATTATTGGGTCTCTGTGATCACCCTACTACTGTGACTAGATGGGAGATGTCCACGAGAAATAGCCATGGAGAGGTGGAGGGTTAGTCTCAAATCTTGAAAATTTTAAGCAGCTGGAACCATGGGCTGTGAGGAATGCCGCGGTTGACAGCATTGTTCTGTATGGTGAGGAGACAAGTCTATTGTTTGTGCTTTTCTCTGGGTCTGTGATTGAGTCTAGTGAGCTACTTGCTTCACTTTGTTGCCTCCTTCTAGCACAGAATTCTGTGATCTGTTGTTTTGGTCAGACTGCTTGGGCTCTGCTTGGACTTTTGCCACATCCCTGAGTGTACAGACAGAGGGGCTATACAACAAAGTACACTGCAAGGCAAAATTAATTAGATGAAACCAAGAAGACTGCATCAGATTATCCTAGCTTTTGATTTTCATGGCTGGATACCCCAAAATGCTACCGAGTAGTTCCTCTTGAAAGTGGCTCACCAATTAAATGTCACCAGGCTTTGGGTCGCTCAGCTTTCCTTCTGAGAGGCAATGCTGGGATCTCACATCTCAAGCTGGTGTCACTTTTAGGCCAACCTATTGAAAACCTAGGTTACAATGCCAGGCTTGGTGGCTCACACCTGTAATCCCAACACTCAGGAGGCAGAGGCAGGAGAAGTGCTGTGAATGTGAGACTAGACTGGGCCAACCTGAACTACAAAGCAAGACCTTGTCTCAAAAAACTAAAAAACTTTAAGAAAGAAAGAAAGAAAGAAAGAAAATCTACTTGAGTTCTTGAGTTCTCAGCACAAGTTCACATGGATCTTGTAATTCTGCACATATTGTCTAGGATCTTGTAATGAACAGGTCATACCTACATGTTCCCGGTCAGCTTTATCATGTCCTATTCTCCTACGTCAAGGCATCTACATATTGATAAAGAGAACAATCCACCAAGAAGATATAACAACTATAAATATGCATATATCAAATATTGCTGCACCTAATGTTGTAATTAAAACATAAGATCACATAGAATCCTATAAAATAATAGAAAGTGATTTCAATATTCCTTTTTTACCAATACATGTCTTCCATTTACCTCCCCCAAATCAGCAAAGAAATATTAGTTACAGTACATCAGAGACAAATAGCTTTACCAGATGTCTACAAAACATCCTATGCAACAAATAACAAAATACACATTTTTCTCATCAGGTGTATAACATTATTTAATAGATAAAAGAGATAATATTTTAGGTAATATAGCAAGCTTCAACAAATACAAACAATTGAAATAACTTATTACAGTTCAGAATGGAATGAAACTAGCAATAAACGGCATGAAAAACTACATAAACTAGCATCATATGGAAATGAAACAGTTTACTTTTCAATGATCAGTGTATCACTGAAAAAAATTTTAAAACTTCTAGGAATAAAATTTTAAAACTTCTAGGATCGGTAGGTAGGGCTATGGGAAAAAATGAGAATTAAGTTGTGTCTTATACTGGTACAAATCCCCATTATGGAGTGCAATCATGATGTGTATATTTAATGTACCAATAAAGATTATTAAAAAAAAAAAAACTTCTAGGATCACTTGAAAAGGGAAATAAAATATGCTAGCATCTCTTGGTTACAGTAAAGCCAGTTCCAAGAAGGAAGCTGATAGCCATAAAGGCCTAGTTCAAAAATATTAGAGACAACTCAAATAAATAATTTAATGATACATTCCAAGTTCTTACAAAAAGAAGAAAAATTCAAAACCAAATCCAACAAAAGGAAAGGATAATAAAAATCACAGGTGAAATTAATGATATAGAGACTGAAAGAACGATACACAGAGACAAAGAAATAAAGAGTTGGTTCTTTGAAAAGAGAAACAACACTGATAAGCTCTTTGGAAAACTGACCAAAAGAAAGACAAGACCCGAAGTAACACAGTTAAATATGAAAAGGTGGACGTTACACAAGATATGAGTAAAATCCACAAGATTTTCTGGAGAATCTAAAAGAAGTGGAGAATTTCTGAAAGAAATGGATAAACTATTTCATGAAGCAAAGGGGAACATTTCCAATCCTTCTGAGAAGAAAGGATAGTCTCTAACAAGTAGTGTGAGAAAAACTGAATGTCTGTTGTAGAATATTAACCCTGGTCTTTTATCTCTCAGAATGTATAAAAATTAATTCAACAGAGATCAAAGAGCTAGGTATAAAACAGAAAACTTTGAAACTGATAAAATAAAGCATAGAGGAAACAGCCATAGGCACAAAGATGTCCCGAATGGGATTCCAATAACACAAGAAATAGCAAGAGTTAACAAATGAGGTGTCATAAAATTAAGTTTCTGCACAGCAAGGGAATCAGATAACAGAGTGAAGAGTCAGCTTCCAGAAGGGAGAAATCTTTGGCAGCTACTCTCTTTGAGAGGATCAATATGTAGATTATATAAAGAATTCAAAAAACAACATCAAAAACTCAAATAGCCCAACCAATCAACAGGCAAATGAATTGAAGACACTTGTCACAAGAAGTACAAGAAGGCAATAAGCGTTTGAAAAAAAATTTCAACATCTTTAGGTAAGTGCAAACCAAAACTATGTTGGGATTGCCTCTCACCCCAGTAAGAATGAATATCATCACCAAGAATATGAAAACAAGAGTGAATGCTGGTGAAAATGAGGGAGGAAATGAAACCCTTCTATATGCTGGTAAATTAATAGCACCCCATCATGGGAAATTAGTATGGGGACTCTCCAAAAAAACTAAAAATAGTGCTACCACTTGGCAAAGTTATATCTCTCCTTGGTGTGTACTACCAGGAATTAAACTCAGCAGACTGTAGTTATCCCTGCATACTCATGTTTATTGTAACACAGTTCACAATAGTTAAGATATGGAACCAGCCTCCATGTTCATCAACAGATGAATGGTTAAAGTGTGTTATAATGGTGTTATACACACAATGGAGTATTATTCAGCTGTAAAGAAGAAAGAATTTTTGTCATTCACAAGAAAATGGATGCATCTGGACATACAACATCAGCTACACAAAGAAAGAAAAGTATAGAGTGTTCTCACTAATTTGTGGAATATAAAATAACTGACAAGAGAGTATAAAGAAGATTATTATTAGGCAAAGGGAAGGAAATGGGGGGAGGGTAGAAGAGCAGATAACAAGTAGGATGTTCATGATTAAAATATATTATACATATTGCAACCCGAAGGGGGAAAAATGTAATACTTGAGGGAAGACGGGACAAAGAGGCGACGGGGGCAATGAAACTGATTAAAGCGTGCTATGCGTATGTATGAATTAGTTGAAATGAAACTCAGTATTCTACTTAGAGAATACACATGGATAAAAATGATGACAAAATAAAATATAAAATACAAGAAAATACCAAAAACACAGGATGGAAAGACAGATCCCTGCCTTCCTTCATCAACAGGTGTTACTGACATCTTTCTTCCCGCCAAGTGTTGTGCCATGTCCCTGAGAAACTAGCTTCCAGCACCAATCTCTGGGTGGTAGCAGTGTGACGCAGGAGCCAGGTCCTGGAAGGTGACACACTGGGTCATCACAACCTGCTGAAATCAATAGTGGGAGTCGTGGGAGTGGATAAGACTCCCTGCTGCTCAGGAATTTCACAAGGAGAGAGATGTTTTTCCCAGTCATGGAACAAAAACTGTACTATTGTATTGGTCCTTCTAACACAATCTGGATTCAAACAATAGCTCCTTTGTAGGAGTGTTTCTGTAGTTCTCTGTTGTTTTCCACTTTTTTTTATTTCATTCTATTTTTAGGGGAAAGAAAAATCAAGTCAAAAAATAGAAACACCATCTCCCCTCTGGCGTGTTTACCACCTGGTAACACCCCTTCTGCCTGTGTCTGTGTTTCCTGTGTTCTCCCCCTTACCTGTCTAAGAATCAACGGCTGGGCCATCATACTTTGTGTACAGCTGTTTCGGATAAAACTCTGCTGTATTTATATGATTCTCATCACATTTGACTCAGTGACTAGCCAGGAATTTCTGCACCTTAGCTTTAGTTTCACTTAGACTTCCTACTGTTGGGATCATATGACTCCCTACCTTGTTCTGACCTCTTCCCTTCCTCCTAGGATACTTTTCCACTAGATTCCACTTCTCCTCCCAGCCTGAATCTCAAATTATCCCTGCATTTCCCCACCAGTTACATTTATTCACTTGTCAGACGTGCCTAGCATGGCTGATGTGTCCATAACCCTAGGAGAATGTTTTTCTCCTGAGCTGAGGGAGTATTTCTGCCTCTTCTGTCCTTGGATCTCTGGATCTTAGCACAGCGTCCAGGAGATAGAAAGTATCAGTGTCTGTAAAACGAATCAGGAGTGAATGAGGGCATGAGGGTTACAGCAAGTCAGCGAACAGGTCTGAGTTCACTCTTCTCACTTCTTACATGCACATATTTTCAAATTTTATCATCTCAGAAATCAAGAGGCTTCATGCCAATGAAGGTATCTTACATTGTCCTCAACCTTGATAGCAACGGCATATAAGGATATAAGACATGGTTGCAACGGCATTAATTTTGTTAGTTTCTGTGAGGACATGACTTCTGATGAGATCGTGAGAGTACAAGCATCAAAACTTGCAGAATGGCAAAATGGGTATGAGCAACTCAAAAGACATTCCTGGAAGTATTAGTGGGGACTTGCTGTTTTAGAAAGTTAGTATTTCCAACTTGATGTTGATTAAGCACAGGATACACTGTGTGGGAACATGTGGACCTCAATACCTCTGAGTTGATATCAAATATTATTATCTATGCACAATAGTGATATTTGTCTCACAGCTAAATAAATATGAAAAAGCTTTTCCAAGAAGTATAAAATAAAAATTTCAAGTGATACATGAGCCATACTATAATTGGCTTTAAGGTTTCTTCTGAAGCAGGACATCTTACAGTTGATAGCACCTTAGATTGCATAAATGCTAATCTTCGTCAATCAGCTTTTTGTATGTTAACTTTTTAACGATGGAGAAGATGAAAGAGTAGGAAAGAAAGACCTATAGGGCCAGGGATTTAGCTCAGTGGTTCCGGCGCCTGTTTTGCAAGCTCAAGGACCTGGGTTTGATTCCCCTGGTAACCACAAATTATACTGGGTGTTGAGACTCACACCCAGCAGCAACCAGTACCACATACCACAGTGCCAGGCGTGGTGGCTCACGCCTGTAATCCCAGCACTCGGGAGGCAGAGGCAGGAGGATTGCTGTGAGTTGGAGGCTGAGCTCAGGGCCAGCCTGAACTACAAAGTGAGACCCTGTCTCAAAAAGTAAAGAAAAAAGAAAAGAAAGACCTATAATCAACTAATGTCTTAAGTGTATAGTAATATCATTTATTACAAGCTACTGCAGGCCAACGGTTATATTAAGTATGGTAGAAATGTTAGTGCATACAACTCTGAAAGAAATTTATTATTTTCTATGATTTGAATGCCTCCCCCAAATTATGTTGAAATTCAGTTGCCAAGACAATGATATTGACAAGGGGGCCTTTATGAAGTGATTAAATCATAGGGCACCACCCTCAAGGTGGATTAAGCTTGTTCTCAAGGGCCTGGGTTAGTTATCTCAAGAATGGGTAGTTACGAGTGTGGAACTGGTTTTCTCAACTTCCCCCTTGCACTCTCCTGGTCTCCTCTCCCCCTCCCAACCCAAACACAGTGTCACTCCCATTCCTGTGCTCCTGCCTTATGATTCCCCTCTGCCACATTAGAATGCGGCACAGAAGCATTGCTCATCAATGCCAGTGCCATGTTGGAGGGTGATTAGATGAGGTCATCAGGGTGTGATGATGTATATATATTTATTCTGGAATATATAAATATATCTTTGAACTTGAAATAAGATATTTATAATTAGCCTGCTAGAAAGAGTCTGAAATGTTCTTGCTTTCCTTAAAATTGGTTTTAATTTTTATTACCAAAATAAGACATGATTCCTTTCCCCCCCAAAAAAATCAATCTTTTAAAAATTTACATTAATAAATAATTTAGAATTATAAAAACATATCTGTACTCAATCTCAATCAATCAATATTATTTTACAAATCAAAATCTAAACTCTTGGGCCAGGGATTTAACTCAGCAGTTCTGGCACTTGTCTCACAGGTGCAAGTTTCTCCATTCAGCACCCCAAAAAACCCCCAAACTAAACTCTGGTCAAAAATATCAATTTTGCGAAACAAAAAATAAATAAATGCAACAAAAAATGTATTGATGTCCTATGATTCCTGGAACATCCATTTCCAAGCCAATAAGAAGTGTGGATTAATATTTTTGATAGCTTTATACTGATGCCTAATTTTCTTGTTATACTCAAGAAAGTTCTCAGGAGCATGAATTCCCCTATGGGTTCATTGCTTTAAGTTACATTTTAGCAAAAGGAAAATAGAGAAAGAGACAAAACTGTCTTTACTAAATGCTATGTCCTCTACCTTAACTATCCACGCCAGCAGACAGGCATCCACAGAACCACAGCAGGAATCCCAAGAAGCCTGTCTCCCCTCTGTGTACACACTGTCAAGGACTACACCCACATTCCTGGCTGGCTCAGTGCTAGTCAGGAGGCCTCCTGCAAGACCAAGTCTGCTTTTCAAAATCTATCAAGTAAATCACCTGGCTTCCAACTGTTGTATCACCAGACACCAGGCATCTTAATCATTTGTGCGTAACAAGGCTCAGATACAACACTTATTCTAACATCCATAAATGACCAGAGCCAGGAGGAAGCTGACCCTGATGCTAACAAGTGACCAACAGCAGTGGTGTCAAAATGCTTGACAGAATGGAGCTTGGGCCCTGCCTGACTAACTTCATGAACACCAGGCAGACATCTCGTCATGCCCTGTGTCTGCTCAGGAATTAGGAGCCTGAGCAACTAGTACAACTTTAGAGTTTACAAATCAGTTTTAAATGTATTTTCCATTTAATTCCCAGACATTCTGTTATGTAGACATTGTTATTTTTCTTAGTCTTGGAGTGAGAAAATTGAGGTGTGCAAGGGTTAGACAAGTTGCCATGGATCAGAAGACTATGGTTGTCCAGAACAACCACTTTGTCTGATTCTGTAGTTTCTTTTTTATTCCTAGTGCTAGTTATAAGGGCAAGAAATTCCCTAATTTGTTGCTCTTTGCTACCCAGGCAGAAATCAGAACATGAAAAGTGACAAAAATGTTGATCCAGCACTTCAGCTTCGTGTGAGTAAAACCATATTACAAGTAGTTTCCATTAAATGATTTTTTTACCTGCCCTATGGAATGGGAATGTTAATAGCTAGGAAAAGAAATACATGAATAGACACTTTCAATATTATTTTTTGTGAGACTCTTGTGTACTACTCATAACTTTCTGCTACTGTCAGCATGTTAAAATATAATGAAAAATAGGAACCAAACAACTCCTGCATGAAATTTATCCTATGAGTTTAACCTTAATAAGAAAGGTGTGAAGTCAATGAATCTTTTTTAAGATTAAAAATTCATTTATCTTTAGGAAATGAAACAAAATTCTGGTGTGGAAGAATTCCAACAATTTTTGTAGCAACTCTATCCTCAAAAATTCCTCATTCTTGGGCCGGGGAGTTAGCTCAGTGGTTCCGGCGCCTGTCTTGCAAGCGCAAGGGCCCGGGTTTGATTCCCCGGTAACCACATAACAATACTGGGTGTGGAGACCCACCCCAACAGCAACCAGTACCACATACCACAGTGCCGAGCGTGGTGGCTCATGCCTGTAATCCCAGCACTCGGGAGGCAGAGGCAGGAGGATTGTGATGTGAGTTTGAGGCTGAGCTCGGGGCCAGCCTGAACCACAAAAGCGAGACCCTGTCTCAAAAAACCTAAAAAAAAAAAAAAAAATTCCTCATTCTTTTAAGACAGGCTGCACATAAAGACATCTATCAAAATACAGTACGACAGTACAGCAGAAGGGCAAGGAGAGTTAATTTTATGATGGAAAACCTGGAGACCCCTGAGCCACATGACCAAGGTCAGCATCAACCATCATAAATCCTGTTGATAATATGAACTTTTTATATGACGTGATAAAAATCACACTTTACTTCTGTGATCTTCCTTCTAAAAGCCCATAATCCAAATTTAATCAGGAGAAAGTTACAGACAAATCCCAATTGAAGGACATTCTACAAAATACCCGACCTGTGTTCTTCACAACCGTCAAGGTCACTGAAAACAAGTAAAGTCTGAGAAACGACTAAAAGTCTGAGCCAAGAAGAGACTCTTCAAAAATAAACTTAGACACATTAACATTTGAAGGAGTCTCTTTGAGAAGACAGTGAGTGATTCATGAATCTGGCAGAGCTAAATGACTGCTTGTGTAGATTGAGTGGATAGGACACTTGGGTAAAACCTACAAGAGCTTCACGGAAGTGAGACAAAGAATATTTTATTCACAAAGGTGGAGCCACCTTGCAGTTGGTTGTTAGAGCTTAGTTGGCAACTTTTGGTCAGTGAAGTTTCTCTGAGTTAGTTTTGAGGTTTGTTTACATAGGAACTCTGAAGCTAGAGTCACTCCACAGATGGCTGCCAAATTAGTCTTTTGATGATGACTCAATGCATCCTGGATGAGATTCTTCAACAAGGAAAGGATATCAGGTTAAAAATCTAAGAAAATAAGAGTATCAGAATATAATAAAGAATGAGTCAATAATGTATGAATATAGGTTCGTTAATGATAACAAATACATGATTATTATTGGGCACCAGAGAGGAAACAAGGTTCAAGGTAAACTCGCTGTGCTCTTTTTTTTCTAAACCTAAAAGTGTTCTAAGAAACAATGCCTCTAAAATATAACATAGCAGATATCACGCCACCATTTTTTAATTTTTGCCTTTTGAAAATTGATGAAACCTGGACTTTAAGCACTTCACTCAAAATTATATTTCCCAGAGGCATATATTTTCCCACAAATGTTTCCAATTTATCCTTCTTTTTTAGTTGAGTATCCCATGATGCATAGTCTCCACATTTTCTTTATCCATTCATCTGTTGATGGATATACTGACTGCTTCCAAAGGTTAGTACCTCAGGCATATGGAATTCTAATTTTACTGAGAAATCTCCAAAGATTTCTATACCGGGTTATACTAGTTTTCACTCCCACCAGCAATGTAGGAGAGTCCTCCTTTCACCACCACCATGCCAGCTGCTATGATGCTTCCGCCTCAGAGCCAACCCACTACAGAAACTGAGCCAAAATAAATCCTTCCTCCTGTAAGTCATGTGTGTCATATATTTCATTCCAGCAACTGAATGCTGACCAAAGCATTCCCTTCATAGTGAAAATGTAGGACTAGTAGGCTATCATCCTTCTAAAATAAAAGATTTGGTTTATTTGATTGTTTTAGCAATAATCATCACTCCATTTGGTATGAAGAGATAGTCACTAGGGAGAAGATGACTCAGTCATACAAGGAATTCATGGCCTTCTTGTAGAGGGGATATCAGAGCCCCAAACTCCAATCATCATGACTTAACAGTTCACTGAGAGGTTCTGACCAAAATCTGCCAGAAAGAGAATAGACCAATGATTCCAAGAGTGGAGTACACCGGGAAAATAAGAGATGTCACCAAAAGATCCCAGAATTCATAGGAGGGAGGTCAGTACATTGGCTTCTGCCCAAGCTGACAAAATTTCTTCCAGATGCAACTTTTTTCCATCACTATTGTACACTGGGAAAAATTCACTGAGTATAAATAGATATAAATTAAAAGAAGCTGTAAATGACAATGTTCAGTCTATGTCATTACTGTGGTCCACACTGTCAACCATCTAAACCAGTAAGGGCATCTCTGTATCATTCACCAAACTAAAGAACCAGTCTTTGGGCTGGGGAGTTAGCTCAGTGGTTCC
>PVIR01011017.1:0-48293 GCA_004026965.1 Petromus typicus | reverse complement strand
CCTAGCTAGGAGACATACATGTAGCATACTTCACCCAACCAGACTTGAGCTTCTCTTTCAAGTAAATTATTCATTTGCAATGAGGTGGATATTGCAATAAAAAGCACTTGTTTAACATTAACTTTGGGTTAGAGTGCTCTTGTCAGTGGCAGATGTGTTCTCCAAATTAAACTGTTTCTAAAGTTTCTTCTGTGAATCCTTAACACTGTCTGTACTAGCATAATTTATATTTGTAAAAATCTTTCTCTCTGTTGTTTCCTGAAGTCTCATGCTGGGTGCATGAGTGTGAGTACACAGGTTTTTGAAACTGGAGAAGAATACAAATAAGTGATTTATTGAACTCATAACATTTACATTTTTTCCCCCGTAAGATCTTTTCAGGCTGTTTAAATTTACATTCTTCTCTGCAGAGATTCTATACATTTGCTTTTCATATTTTCTTTTGGAATTTAAACTTGGTTTGCTTTACATGGTAATCAGCCATTTGATCAGAGATTTGACTCCCTCTTAGATTTTCAGCTCCTAGAGGACAGGTACTTAGAGATTTTAATTTCTACTGTGCTCTGTACATTGACAGTATTTGGTGCAGTATCTTACACAAGCTAGATTCTTGTTAAATACTTACCAAATTAATAAATGAAAAAGAAAGCTTGGCTGTACATGCTTCATGTACTTATATCATTTTGGTGCACATTTTTGTTTATTTAGTTGTTCTCTTGGTACAGAAGAATTTGTGGTTCACCCTCAGAACTCTAAGGGAGGATTTTACTTGCTTTTCTTTAATTTACTTTCTCTTACATCCCAAGGCCCTTTTTCTTATTTAAAAGATTCTAGCTAGTTGAGTTGTTTATTAATGAAGAAGGTGGTTCCTGTCTCACATTTCATGATGTCAGTATATTATAATGAAAAGCTTAAAAATGGCAAATTGAAGAAGGGCCAAAAGAAAATATCTTTCCCAGACCTTGTCCAAGACCTCATTATAGAAAGATGATTCCGTGAACAATGCTCAGGGAAATAATTTGTCTAACACAATTCTTTCCTCTACAGCCTTCACTTTAAACTATCTCAGCAATGCTCTTTTTAACCATAACCATTTAATAGGCATGGAAACAGCTTTATTACATCTGCACTTTAACAGGTCACAACCACCATTACTAAATATGGTGACAGCCTCAGATAATCAGTTAAAATCCTAGCAAAAAATTCATATGGTTTGGGTATAGATTTAACCATTCTTTTAATACAGTTTAATGTTTCTTCATGAAGCCTAACTAGTTTTGTTCTGCAAAGTTGATGAGAATTTACACTTTCAATGTTGCCAGAAAAACATTGCATTCCATTTTTTTCCCTTTTAAGAAACATGAGTGAAAAACAGTGTTACTTATTTTTTCTGAGATTTTCTCTCTGAAATTGTAAGATTTTTCTTATGGTCTTATATCTAGTGTGGAAATAAGGCTGTACAAGGCTTCATTTTATCTTTTTGGGGGGGTTGGATTAAGCAGTAATTATAATGGTGCTCTGTGGATGTTTAGTGACAGCAAAGTCAAGACCCTTTGAGTCAATGTTTGGCTTAGATAAAATGACAGTATTCTTTTGCATTTAGTATATGGATAGAAAGCAAGCACAGAGAGGCACAAAATTATTGTGCTAAAGCCAGAACTCTTCAGTTCCTAGGAAAGACTCAGTACAGGTACAAACTGCAGTAAGGAACTATTGATAGCCGCAGAGCATAAACCAGGAAGACAGACCCTTAGAACCACATTCTAAGTGTGGTCTGAGGCCATTTGGTTTGTGGAAAAGTCACAAGGTACATTTCAGTAAAGGCTAAAACCAGAAGCTAATCACCTTAATATTAGAGAAAAGATTAACTGAGTCAAGTCAGTTTTCTAAAGAAAAGACTTGAGCACTCCTGTCCTAATGGCTGTCTTTGGTTTTCCTTATGTTACTCCTCTACCCTAGACCAGGCTTAGTATATAAATTTTTTCTTCTCCCTGAATGTTTTGTTTTAAACTTGCCTCCACTTTTACAGGCCTTTCCAGGAGGACCAATTTTTTTGTTATACTATTTCCAACCTACAATTTATCAAATATTAAAATAATATTAAATCTTTTATCTTGTATTAGCTAGTATTTGTATAAAATATTGTTCTGATAATTTAATTCTGATAATTCCCATCAAATCCTGCAATTTAGGTATTGATCTGATGGTTAAAATTACTTGAAATAAATATCTATGAATGACAACTTTATAGTACTCTCTCTGGCTGTCAAGAGTAACTAACTTAATTCACCCAATAATGATGAAATAATTTACAGAATGACAGAATAACTTTGGTATTATTTTATTTTAAAGAAACCCCACAGGAAAGAGCCATTATTATCTTTATTTTTAGTTCTTAGAATAGCCACAGAAGCTGTAAAAACCTATCCAAGATCATACCAGCCATATGAATATCAGAACCAGAATTGTGAACCTAGAATTTAAATTTCTATACTTCATTTTTTTGTATGATGTGCCAAGTAGTATTTTAGGTGTTTGTATGAACTTGTATTGGTGAATGTTCATCAATCATAAATAAACACAAAATTTTCTTTCATGCAATCACCACTATTGCTAAGAAACAATAGGTAGTAGGCTCAACTACGGGATAGAACAAAATTAAAATTTAATGTTTTATATATATTTAATTTGTTTCAATTCTCTGCTTGAGTCTAACTTCTCATAAAGTCCTGTCACTTTTACCTGTTTTTCTTGCCTCCTTTTCCTCTGGAGCCAGATTACTGTGTTCAAATGTAGTCTAATCCCAGCTGTATTTTGTAGACTGTATGTGAAGTTTAGCTAGCATATGCACTTTCAAGGAAAATAAATTCTGTATCCCAGCAGGTACTTTTCAAAGGGATTTATCATGTGCACAAATTACAAACTGTGGTGTCTTAAGTTAGCAAAATAATATCCCTCCACCCCAAGATGCTATGAGAGGTAGCACAGGAGGATTACTTAGCCAACTTTGAAGATGGAAGGAGGAGCATCTGCCAAAGAATGAAGGTGGCCTATGAAGCTGTAAAAGGCAACACAATGGCCTCTCCCCTTGCACTTTCAGAAGGGAACTTGGTTTTAGCCCAGGAGACCCATTTCATATTTCTGGAACTGTAAAGTAACAGCCACTAACTTTGCATAAATTGTTGTAGCACCATTAGGGTACTGATACACTGCCTTTTGTCCTATTTAGATTTTTAAAGTTATTGTGGGTGTGTTCAAATTCCATACCAACAGGGCTTAGAGACTCTCGGACCAGAGAAATTCCTTGTACTGTACATCAGTTGTTTGCTTTATACTTTTCTTGTCCATATAAATTGATATTCTCTATCACTTGTTAAACATCTCTGTAGTTATGCTCTTTTATTGTTTGGTCTATGAATCATTTCAAAACCACAACTAAACATATGGGTATCCACTTAGCGGGTTCTCATCACAGCATATCAAGTTCTCACAAAGTCTGAAAACTTATGCTTAGTAGGACCCTGTGAAGCTTGATGTTCACTCACTGCTGTTTTTCAGACTATGAGAACCTCTGAGCAACTGTGTTCCACGTTAATTGTCATTATTGTTTTTTGGTGAGGGTTAGTTGAAGAAAACAGCTATACCTCTCGAATATGCCCATATACAAAATATAAATTGAGTTACCTCTGTGATTTTACTAAATATACAAAAGTAAAAAATATATTATGTAGTACCTTAAAATGAGAATATGTCTGTAGTTTTGGGTAAGTTTTGCTTATCGCAGGGACTCAGTTTGGGTAAGTAAACTCTTGAGTCATATGTAAGACCTGGTATATAAATATCACAGTTTCAGTTCCATTCTGTCTTCTTTTAGTTATCTGTCATTTCTTTTTAGGTATCTGTCACATCAGCCTCGGTGTCACCATTTGTAAAGCAGACATAATGTTAGGTCTTATGGTGTTAATATAGAAAATTCTATAGACAAACTGTAGAAAGTTTTAAGTATAATACTCTAAAATAAATTTTAGTTCCTTTCATAACAGTGTTAAAATAATGCTATTGAAGTTTTTACTTCTGTGTTTCAATTTAAGCAGTTGTGAGTGTCTGTGTGTATGTGTGCGTGTGTGACACTTGGAATAGAACTCTGGGCATTTTCTGTGAGCTGTAAACTCAGCCTTTGTTTTAAATTTTAAATTTTGAGACAGTATTTTGCTAATTCACCAACTTGCCCACGCTGTCCTTGAATTTGAGATCTTCCTGTCTCTGTATATTAACTGCAGGTGTGTGATATAACGCCTGGTTAGCTAGTTTTTGTTTGCTTTAAACGTAAGAGCCAAAACATATCATAAACTTTTTTACTGTATGTTTTGTTTTAACAAAACTTATTTAACAAACCTTTTTAAATTTGAATAAAAGTTACTAAATTGTCTAGATATGAGAAGATACTTGATTAGTATGACAAAACATTTGTGTTATTGTATTATTGTTTGAGAATTGAAAAGTGCCAGTATGACTAAACTTATTATGTGAATCTTAAATTATCAGAATATATTATTTGGTAACATAAGTTTTAAAATAGGCTTTGGTTTGCACAATGACCTAGCTGGTGCCTAAGCCAGACTTTATCCTGAATGAAGCTCAAGCAGCTCTTGCAACACACTCTATCGCCCTCTAGTGGAGTCACCTAGAAATCAGCGCATAAGAGTTAACGTGAAATATTATTTATTATTATTTATTGAAAATAATTTTACCATATATTTAATGTAATTCACAGAATCAGACGTAGATAGTAAACTCAGAGTTTATGTATATTTACCTATATCTTCTTGTGTTTTCTAAAATAAGTTAAAAGGAATTCTTTGCATTCATAAAATATTTTGTACATGGGGTGTTGGAGGGGTTGGAGGAAGATTAGGGTAATAGAGAAAAAATAAGGATCAAGATATATCATGTACAGGTACAAATTCTCAATGATCAATGTGAAAATAATGTATACTTAAAAGGAACCAATAGACTCAACTTAAAAATAAAATTACTTCTCCCATCTTTGTGTTCATGGGTTAAAATGTTAATGGGTAGTTGTGATCAAGTGTGCAAATTTCTTGATATATAGTTGAACAATTTATTTTAAAATTTTTTTTATCTCCAAGGTGGGCTTATTTAGTACAAGAATTTTTATGAAGCATCTTTATTATTTTTTTTTAAGGTTTTTTGAGACAGGGTCTCGCTTTGTGGTTCAGGCTGGCCCTGAGCTCAGCCTCCAACTCACATCACAGCAATCCTTCTGCCTCTGCCTCCCGAGTGCTGGGATTACAGGCGTGAGCCACCACGCTTGGCACTGTGGTATGTGGTACTGGTTGCTGCTGGGGTGAGTCGCCACGCCCAGTATTGTTATGTGGTTACCAGGGATCGAACCCAGGTCCTTGTGCTTCCAAGACAGGCCCCGGAACTACTGAGCTATATCCCCGGCCCTGAAGCATCTTTATTTTTGCCAAGTGAATATGAAACCTGGAGCAGTGATTCTATTAAAATATTCTTTTTTAAGCAAATCAAACAATACAAATATGTATAATAGGGTTTGTAAAAATTACCTGGTAATGTTTTGGTAAACAGCTTCCTGCATTTCTTATCCTGTATAAACATATGTATACTTTTCTGTGCAATAAATTCAAATGACACAAAATGACATTATAAAATATTGTCTTTTGGTGTCAGGCTTATTTGACCAGTCATAATATTTTCAGGGTTTACTTGTATCAGAATTTTGCTCTTTTTTAGGATGTCCATATCAGTTTGTCCCTAGAAATTTTATTGATTGATGTGTTGATGATCACTAGGGTTATTTTCACTTATGATGCATGTTATGTTTTGTGGGACAAAGAGAATACTAAATTAGCCCACTTTAAGAGAAAGTCCTGAATTCATTACCCATTTCTCAGTTCTCATTTTCAGTAAGACCTTGTTTTAATGTATAACAACCATTTGAAACTCTGTATTTTTAAAATCAAGACTATTCAATTTCTTTGAAAAGTTTTGCTTTGATTTGTGGGTATTGATACTTTGAAAGTACATAAAGTTTAGATAGTGTTTCAGAAGTAAATGTGGAAGCTCCTAAAGAATGAAAGGCAAAGAAATTCTATCTCAAACTTTTCAAATTACTGTCTGCCTACAGACTTAAAAAATTATAGAATCATAGACCAAAAGAAACCTGTTATCATTTTGCGCAGCTACTTCTTCTTCCAAAAAAAGGAAATGTTGAGACCCAGAGAGTCACCGGGTTCCTTGTCTGTTGCTGGTTTCCTCTCTGAGCCCTCTTCCAGGATCCTAATAACATCTCATACAGATTGGAACTGCTGTTTCAAGTATGCTTCCTCCTTTGTACTTCTTGTTTTCCATTCATTCATTCATTCATTCATTCACTATTCCAGCATTTTCTCCTTGTCTTTCAGGCCTATATTAGGAGTTCATTTAAAAATTATTTATTTAATAAGGCTAGTTCATTCCTTCCTTTTCTATCTCACATGTCTGTCCTTCTCTGCAGTTCTGTTGTTCCTCAGTTTAAATGTACACAGTGTCAAGCCAGGAATACTGTAATTGATACAGATTAGGTCATTTCACATTTAGTTTATTCCTTATCCCTCAACTGTCCTACATCGTAAGTGTTAACATAGTGACTAACAGTCTGGATTCTGCAGACAGTCAGTTCAATGCTTGACTCTGTAGCCTGTGTAACTTTGACAAGTTCCTTCCTCACAGGCAATAAATATAGTAATGGTTGTATAAGTTAATAGATATGAAAATGTACAGGAGAGTACTTGACCATATCCACAGCTGTTTGGTGCTGCTGTAGTTAACTATTTTATTATTCTTATAAAAGTATTACTTATAACATTCTTTCTAGTACATAGTCAGTCCTTTCTATCCATAGGTTCACTATCTGTGGATTTGACCAAATGCAGATCAAAAATATTGAGAACAAAATTTTAAAAAGTTCTGTAGGAATTGAATTTTCCATGTATAAAGCACTACCTGAATTCACATTTGGAATGGTACTCTAAGTGCAGCCTACTGAAGTCCCTGGCATTTCCTTTTCTCCCAGCACTTTTTGTCTCAGCCAAATATTGTGTATTAGGCCTGCAGTGATTATATCTGTACTGAACATGTGTGGGCCCCCCATATATTCATTTCTTAAATAACAGAATAACAACTATTTACACATCACTTATTTTGCATCAGATATTATAAGTTATTTAGTAATTATATAAATTATACAGCTATGCATAGGTTGTATATAAATTATTTCATATTAGGAATTTGAGCATCTACAGATTTTGGTATCTAAAGGGGATTTTTAGAGCAGTCCTTTGGAGGGAGTGCAGTACTGAATGAAGTTCAGCCATTTAGCCAGACATGTGTTCAGAGGCCTCCACACACTTCAGTCTTCTTAAAGCACAACAAAGGTGGAACTATTACACTGATCATTTTCTTAGATACCATATACTTTTTGGTTCCAGGTTTTTTTTTTTTTTCCTCTTAGGCTTCCACTTGTGGAATATGTTCTTATCTTTGTGTCTATTGTCTGCCTATCTAGGATTCAGTGTACATTTCATCATAGAATTGTTGCTGCATGAGAGGTTCTTGGTTATGTTTACTGCTGTATTTTTGGTACCTGTAGCACTTCACGTTATTGTTAAGTGAATGAATGAATGTATGTGTTTGAGGTCTTCAGGCATCCCACCAGTCTGAATCTCTCCTCCACTGGAAAAATGAGTGGTTAATGATGTCTTTTTCACAGTGTCATTGGCAGTTGACAAGTTGTAAGTGAAAATATAGTGGAATGGTACAACATTATATGTGCGTTGAGTGTGCTTATTGCTGCTGTTCAGTTTTTATTGACTTTTGAAGAGCCTGATAAAAACTGTACTTTTTCCCTGTCAATGTATGCCTATCATCTCAATTCTTAGTATTCTCTGTACTCTATAATTTTACAAATATGATTAAATGATCTCTCTTTTTTGCTATTGGTCTTAACATTTTATTCTTAATATCTTAAATTTCTTCTTTTGAAGAACTGTACTATGGCTTGAGTTCTTAAATATTACTTTGTGTTTCCCTAGATTTCTTGTATGTTCATTTAGGGGAGGGGGAGTCTTAAAAATTTTATTTACACCAAGAATTCTTACCAGTAGTTTGATGTTTAAGAAACATCTTTGATTTTTGTCACTGATAGAGTTAGAATCAGAATTGAAGATTTTTAATTTGCTACTGTTCTTTTTCATCAAATTATGTTGTCTCTTTTAAATATTTCAGTAAGGAACAGTTTGTGGACATGTTTAATCCCCAGAGGAGCACTTTGAAATCAATCCCTTTGTGACCTGACTATGGCAAGGACAAATGGTTCTGAGAGATAGTAACTTAAACTGAAGGAATCCTGATGACTGTTGTGCCAAATACACTCTCCCTGGTGCCTTCTTCATTTTAGTTGTTTGGCAGCTACAGTGTGCAGGGGCCTGTGTGTGCTTGTGTGAGTGAGATCAGAGAGAAAGCCTGCACAGATAAGGGGTGGGCACACTTGTTTAGAGTGCACTTGCTTGTTACGCAATCTGTGATAGTTTCCTCAGAGGTTACAAAGAAATCAACAAACTTGATGCTTGATGCTTGATGCTATTAATTTAGCTAAGCATTTTAGTACACTAAAGAATAAATAATAAGAAAATTTTTCATGCATGCATAAAATTTAAGTTTGGAGGATAAAAATAAACCTGGAGATTATAGTAGTGGTTTTGCTTAAAGCTATTACCCATATGTTGTTTTACTAGCCATCATTCTATAATTTTTTTCTCTCATATTAGTTTCTTTTGAATGTTTTTGTGTTGGCATATTTATGCTCAAAAGTGTGGGGCAATTTTTTCTAAATACATCTATTTTAAGTATCATGTAACTTAAAAGTTACAATCTCACAGTATATGAGAAATTTCACCAAATGGAAAACTACTTGATTTCTAAAACATTTTAGAATCATAAATGCCAATTACTACTAATTGGTCATCTTATCACCAATAGTAGGTATGTATTAATTTTATTAGGTCACATTCCAATATTATCTAGCTGAAATCTGCAGCAGCAAAGCAAGATTGTACAATATTACTTCACAGAGTAATTTTTGGCAGTTCAAATCAGGGTATATCTTGTTATTGTAGCATCTCCCAGTTTAGTTGTCTATTTTATAAAATCAGCTATCCTTTCCCAATAGGAGGAAGACCAAATGAAATGATGTAATGATACTTGGAACTAAGAGTTATGAAACAAATCTCTTAGTCATTTTCCTCTTGTTTGGGACAAAATCCCCAATGTCTACAACTTAAAGAAGAGGTAGTTTGTTTTGGTTGATGTTTTAGAATGTTTGGTCCTTGCGTGGTTGGTTGGCTCCAGGCAGAAATGGCATAGTGGAAGGGTCTGGGTGGAAAAAAGCTGTTTACCTCATGGGAGGCAGGACATGAGGTGAAGGAGGGAGAGAGAGAAAGAAAATAGAGGAGCCAAGAAAGTAAATATATGCAGCCTTCTAAGTTACAACTAGTGATCTGCCTCTTCCACCCAGGTTCTACTTCCAGTCATAACGTTTAACTATAGATTCATCAGTAGATCAATCCACCAGGGAAAGTAGTGCCCCTGTGAGCCACTCACCTCCCCAAGTCCCACCTCTGCAGTGTGAGGCTCTGGGGGAGCACCGAATATAAACTATGGCATCATGTATGTCACTTTGTTCTTACCTCTTGTAGCAGCACTCCTGAGGTTCATGAGCAGACATTTCTGTGGTGTCCAGGAGGGAACTGCCATGGTGTAAGAAAGACAAGCCAGCCAGAAAAGTGAAAAGTTTGGAAATGCCAGCATGTGTCAGAAGGACACATTCTTCTCTTCTTAATGTTTGATGAGCTGCTGAGCGAAGAGCATTAGAAGAGGCAGATTACTGAATAAATGAGAATTGAATGCATCTTAGATATTGGATGAAAGTGGGAAGAAATGATACGAGAGCTTCCACAAACAGGTAATTGAGGAACGTATAAAGTACAGTACTTGGACCATTGCTCAGAACCCTCCAAGATTATTCTGACCTTGTTCATAAAACTCTGTGTCTGTTCTGTGTGTTCACATGTGTGCATCTATGCATACCACTATTCTCTATAGAGTTGTTAAGGATTACTAGGTTTCATGAAATGGTAAATGGTGCTTCTTTGATCAGATGGGAAACATAGGGGAGGATGTCTCTGTCTTAGAACAGAAAAGTTCTCAAGAAATGAGAAATTATGAAAAGAAGCAGCTCAGATCCTATGATTTTAAAATGCTGATTAAGGATCTTGAGATAGTCTCATGTAAAGGAAGAGGCAAAAACCAGGCCAAGAATAAGGGACAAGTGATTACAGAATGTTAAGTAAGCAACAGTTTAGTTGATAGCTTCAAAAAGAGATGTGAGCTCTTCAGCAGTGTTACAGGAAACACCATATATTAGACTCGTATGCTTCACTACTGTGGTTCTTCTGTTTCTCAGGCTCAAACTCATTTTATATTAATTAGCTGTACTGTGAATCAAACAGACTCTGTGGGCTGCTCTTGGAATTTAACTGGTGTTTTATAACCCTTCTCTCAGATAATTGCTCCAAATTCTATATAAATGCCTGATCTATGGATGTGATTTTAGTAAACAAGAATACTGCTTCCTTGATAATGAATTTTTAAATTATAGCTTCTTTAGTTGTATAAGTATATATGTATCTGTTTAAAAAGAATGTCTGCCTTTCCTATTATCATAAATATAGAAATTTCACTTATAGAATTATGTCAGAATTCCTGAACTTAATATTCACCATTTTAACTTTTTAAGTTTCTTTTTAGCTTTCTTTCTTTTGATGTTATGAATCAGTTTTGAAAGATCAAGTGACATTTCCTTGGCAATAAATGAGAAATCCTCCTTGTGCAAGCTTTAATCAGAAGAGTAAAATAATATAGAAGCATGTTAAGGTACAATCTTTTTATTCATCTCAACCCAAAATATAATTCTAACACATATATTTATATCATACTTCAATAAAAATAAGAATATTGAAAAATGATATAATTTGTGATGATTCAAGTAGTCTGACAAAATGAAATATGCACACATAAAGTTGGAAAATCTCATAAGTTTTATCTGACAAAAGAGTTAAACCTTGATTTTCTCAACTGATATCTTACTTGGCCTACCCTACACCAGCTCAAAAATAAGCTACTATGTGGTATAATGAGATGTTCTAAATAGTCCGTTTTTTAAGTGGAAATTTTACAAAGCTCGTAATTGGCTTATTTTAAAATAAATCCTTGTAATGTTGAGACTGAAAAATGTAGGAATGTACTTGAAAAGAGAGGGTTCAGAGGGAGCCAGCTAATTGTCCTCCAATATTTGGATGATAAAAGAAGGGATAAATTTATTCAGGACCGCTTCAGGCAGTTGGGCCAGTAAGGCTCCAAGGCAGAGCCATTCAGCTCATCATAATGACTTGGTACTCAGTGAAGCCAGAGGTATTTTGCAAAGAGGGAGCTCCTAGTCATGAGACTGTATGAACAACAACTGAGCAGACATTTGTTAGGACTCCTCTATAGGTTCACAGCTAGACAATCACTGGCCCGGGAGACGTGCGTTTTAATAGAGATGAAAGGTTGGCCTCTATAGCTGATGTGGGACAGTCTTATTTGCTTGCTTATCCCATTCTCTTTTTTCTCCTTCCTAGAAGTTCCTTAGTCTTCACTCCCCTCAACATGCCTCCTTCCTGTTTATCCCAGCTCCTTGGGGAGTCTTAATGTCCCTTCAGTGTGATCCAGTTCTTGGGTGTCAACTGCTGTGCGAACGCTCATGATTCAACTTCACTGAAGAGGCTGCAGGAGAGTTTGCCAGGGGTACTATTGGACCCCTCTTCATCCTGTGGGAGAGATTTCCTGTGAACATTTAAAAAGTTCTGAAGCTTAGAACCACTGCCTCCTTCTCCCCCAGTGTGAGTGGCAAGCCATAACAGGAGCGTCAAGACCGAGGGAATCTTTAGGGCCTGGCAGCAGAACAGTGGCTTTAGTCAGCGCTTGGATCCATCCTGACCTGACACCTCCAGTTATCTGAGCTCTGTGTTTGCTACTTTCATACCTAGTTTGGTTGCATTTCTCTGTGACTCACAGGTGAAAGTTTTGCCATCATTATCCCTGGTGATAGGAGTTAGACTCTATTTGGGGGATTCCTCATTTATATTTGACTAGGACATACATGTCATTTACTTCTTTCAGTACTTTGAACCATTAACTTGAAAAGTCTTCTGATTTTTGTTTAGTTCTTGAATTTTCAGTGAAAGACTTAAACTTCTCACAGTATATAGGGATTAAATGTATCTTTCACTGAGTTTGGATGACAGATTTAGTGGCAAGATTAATGTAAGTTTTTCATTTGATGAGAAGTGTATCTTCTTAATTTAAGTTAATATATGCATTATTATTGATTGAGTTTTTCATAGAAGAAATATATAGTGCTGTTTAACTTATAGATTTATTTCTTCATAAGTTCTTTGTATTTTACTCTTTCATTCTTTCTAGTATTATATGTTGACAGTATTCTAAGGACTGTAGGGTAAGAAAGAATTCTAACTCCAGTCTTTTGATAAACAAAACAGTAGTCAACATGTTATCTTACAGATGACCTTTTTTTTAACCTGTATTTGTTTTTTAAGCCTAGTCTTCTTAATGCTTATTTTAACAACATAAATGAAGTATTTAGGGTTAAACTCATAATGTTGAGATTTATCTTTAACTAGGTATAATCTTATTTATGTTAGAAACTGAAATAAAGCAAACAAATTAGAAGAACAAAAACAAGAAATCCCTCAGGCAGTTTAAGAACTTTTTCAGAACTCAGTATGAAATATAATTTTAAAACATTCTTTAGTAGCATTAGGTAGTAGCATGATTCATACTCTAGGTTCTTAGCAGTGAAAACTATTTTAATATTATGAATTTTCTGAAGTTATCTCGAAAAGGATGACACTTTTGACTGGACATATGGCTTTTCTCTTCGTGGCTTTTACTGAAGTTGTAAAGAGATGTCTTAATGTTCCTGCTATGGAGCACCCAGAGACTCCAGGGAGCCTACATTCCTATGTAAAGCAGACTGGGGAATTTTCCTCATAGAGGATGTAGGAGTGCTCACAGTTTGGATGTGGGAGACCTTTTCAGTGGTGTGGTCAACACATTCCATACCTAAGTGAGTAAAGACCATGCCCTTTACACTGTGACATCTAAGTCATGAGCAGTTTTTTTTGAAGTGAGAATTCTTGGAACTGATTACAGAACTTTTCCTTCTTCCTAAATAGAGGAAGATTGGAGGTGAAGCCAGTGAGCCTCTGGAAGGATTTGTCAAAACACTATGCAAATGCTGGGCAGAGTGTAGATGAGGGAATGAACATGGCTGGTTAGAAAAAGTAAGTAGTTTGCAGATTCGTTGTGCTACAGACCTTAAAAAAGTGCAATGATGAATGACAAAATAAAGCAGTAATGAATAATATGCAAAAAAATTGAGAGAACGGTAAGATATTATTGAGGTTTCCTTAGAGAGATCTCATGTCAAAGGTGTAAACACTGAAAACATTTGGTTGTCTCTTTCCAAATAGAGACTTCTATTTAGAAGTATTTAACAGCAATGACTGAACATAATGGATGGAATATTTTGCACTTATCAGAGACTTCAGAGAGAGCAAATCATATATATAGTGCCTCAAAATATGAAATGCCACTTATGTTCTTTCTTCCTACACAGGAACAAGAGATGTCTTTCCATTTTCTGATACTCTCTTTGGTCTCTCTTTTCAGAATGCTGTAGTTTTTAGAGTAGAGATCTATTACCTCCTGTGTTAGATTGATTCCTCGGTATTTCATTGTTTGGGGTTCTACTATAAAAGAAAGTGATTCCCTGATTTTTCTTTCAGTGAGTCGGTTATTTATGTGTACAAAGGCTATTGATTTTTGAATGCTGACCTTGTATCCAGCTGTGGTACTAAATCTGGTGATAGATAACGAAAGATAACAGTGTTTTGACTGAGTTTTTAGGATCTTCTATAGAGAGTATCCTGTCATCAGCACATAATGACAATTTAACTTCTTTTCCTATCTTTATTCCTTTTATTTCTTTCTCTTGTCTAATTGCTGTGCCTAGTGTTTCCACAACTATTGTAAACAGGAATGGTGATAATAGACATCCTTGTCCTGTTCCTGATCTTGATGTAAAAGATTTGTTTTTCACCATTTAGTATGATGCTGACTGTTGGTTTCTTATGTGTGAGATCAGCTCAGGACGAGTCCAGCAGATGGCTGTGAGCTCTCCAGAACAATGGGACCATAGTCAAAAGTGGCCTCTGAAGGAGCCTGTGTGCTTGGGGCCGAGACTTCTGTACAGTATCTAGATTATGAGAAGAACATATTCCTCTTCCTTGCATAGCAAATGCTTTGTCAATATCTCTTTGTTTGGATGTACCCAGTAATATTTGGCAAATATTTAGTGGCTTGTGTCCTCTCCCAAACCCACCTCCTAGAGAGGCTATAAAAACCAGCAGCTAAGAATAAAAAGCATTTTTGGCCATTAGAAATCTGAGTGGTCCTTTGTTCATCTAATACCCTAGATCTCATCCCCATTGAGGGACATTTAGGGGTCCCCAAGACCCCCCCAACCGTTTCTCCTAAATAGCTTTTATCAATTTGAGATAAAAGTCATCTGTTCCAGTTTTTTATAGAGTTATAATCAGGAATGGGTGTTGGATTCTGTCGAATATTTTTTCTGGATATATTGAGATGTCCATTCAGTTTTTGCCCTTGAGTCTTTAATGCAGTGCCTTACATTTATTGTTTTATGTATGTTGAACCATCTTTGCATGTAGATTCACTGCAATCCTGATTGAAACCCTAATAAAATATTTCACAGAACTAAAATAAATAATATAAAAATTCTTCTAGAACAAGAAACCAAGAATAGCAAAAGCAATTCTAGGCAATAAGATCATGACAGGGGGTATCACAATCCAACTTGAAACTATACCACAAAGCCATTGTGATAATAACAGCATGGTACTGGCAAGGAAGCAAACCTGAGGATCAGTGGAACAGACTAGAAGATCCAGAAACAAGCCCAGAGATACTAGGCCGCATTATCTTTGACTAAAAGGATCATTTGACTAAAAGGATCTTTTAGTAGAGGGAAGATAGTCTCTTTAAAAAATGGTGCTGAAAAAACTGGGTTTCAACTTACCAAAGATTAAAGTTAGATCTGTCTCTTTCTCCATACACCAAACTAAAATCAAAGTGGATTTAAAACCTAAATATTAAAACAGAAACACTAAAACTGCTGGAAAATATGTTAAGTAGAACTATTGAAGATATTAGGGAGACACTTTATGATAAATCCTCAGCAGCATGGAGACTAGCAGAAAAAAAATCAACAACTGGGGTTTTGTCTTATTAAAAAGCCTCTGCACAACAGGAGAAATCACCAGCAGAGTGAAAAGACAGCTTACAATATAGAGAAAAAAATTACCAACTTTTGTTCAGACAAAGGACTACTATCTAGAGTATATAGAGAGATTTAAAAAATCAACCCCATGAAATTTAAAAACCCAGTCTAAAAACGGACATCTGGGGCCGGGGATTTAGCTCAGTCATATCTATGGCTGCCTTGCAAGCATAAGGACCCAAGTTCAGTCCCCGATAACCACATACAATACTAGGTGTGGAGACATGTCCATAGCAATCAGTACCACATACCACAGTGCCAGGCATGGTGGCTCATGCCTGTAATCCCAACACTTGGTAGGCAGAGGCAGGAGGATTGCTCTGAGTTTGGGGCTGAGCTCAGTGCCAGCCTGAACTATAAAAGTGAGACCCTGTCTCAAAAAAAAAAAAAAAAATGAGCATCTGAAATGAACAGACATTTTTCAGATGAAGAAGTAAAGGCGGTTAAGAAACATATTAAGAAATGTTCAACAATGCTGGTCATTCAAGAGATGCAAATGAAAGCAACACTGAGATTGCATCTCACTCCACAAAGAATGACTGATATCATGAAATCAACCAACAACAAAACTAGGGAGGCCATGAGAAAAAATGATGCCTTCTATACTATGGCTAGGCATGTAGACTGGTGCAACCACTGTGAAGATCAGTGTGGAGAGTCCTTTAAAAAACTAGGACTCAAGATCCCATTTAACCCTGCTATTTTCCTGCTAGGTATATGCACAAAAGAATTAATAGAATCATACCACAGAAAGATATATGCACCCATGTTAATAGCAGCTCAGTTTGTCATAGCTAAATGTTAGAAACAGCCCAAATTCCCATGAACTGGAGACTGGATAAAAAAGATTTATTTTTTTTTTAGATAAAAAAGAGTATTACTCAGCCATAAAAATTAGATATTTGAGTCATTACACTCAAATGGACATACCTTCAGGACATATTCATAAGTAAAATACATAGGATACAGATGTGTAAATACTGTATCTTTTCTCTAGTGTGAAGTACCAAAATATGTAAATGAGTTCTAAAATGTATGTTTTATATTGTACAATAGACACTATTCAAGAGGAAATTGGGTATGGGTAAGTAATGGGAAAGAAAAAATTGTGATGGTAAAAAAATGGAAACAAAGCTTATGTATATAGGGGTTGGGGGTGGTAGAGTGGGTAGGGGAATGGGAAGAAATGAGAATCAAGTCATGTCATATACTGGTACAAATTGTCAATATTGAGTGTGATCATGGATATATGTATAAAATGTACCTATTTCATACAAACACACACACACACACACACACACACACATACACAAACAGAACTAATGGTGTAAATGAATGTCAAAATGTATAATAGGTAATGTGAAATAGGTAGAAAATATGCAAGAGGAAAAGGGAAAGGGCAGGTAGGGGAAAGTAAAGAAAGGAAGGAACAAATAAATATATATATAAATATATATATATATATAATACATTATATAGATTGAATACATTATCTAGATCATAAAGAACATTAATTCTTTCTTGGTACCTTAATTTTTGAAATTGATAGTCAGTGAAAGAATAGCCTAAAGTATTGTTCTTTAAAATCTTTACTGTTCATTGACAGTCAGAAGCTGCAAATGAATATTAGATTTGTTGAAATGAATACTTAGAGAAGTCTGTTTTCTGGTAACTTAATTCACCATATTGCTTTGATTTTCCCAAAACTAAATATTTTCCTTTTCAATGGAAGATTGTTTCTTGTATTTCACTAGACTATCTGATGGCCTAAAGTCACCAGAGAAAACACAACTTGGGTGTTAGAAATTTCAGTTATAATCTTATTGGAAATATAAATTTTTTTATAGTGAATGTAAGTGCGATAAAATACCCTGGACACTACTTTGACAGTAGTATGCTATATATGAAATAAACACCAACATTTATTTTTAAAAATGTTATAATGTCTCCATACAAAGAGAAAAATGCTGTTCTGGGTTAAATTTTTGACATACAGTCTTTTATTATGATATATAGTTGATTAATACTTAAGCCTAATCATTATTCTAAAATATCTCCTTTGCTACTCATTTGATCTGGAGCTGCACCAGCTTGAAAACATGGCAGCTGATTTACTTTTCAGCAATGGCAATGTCTTGGCTATAATGCTGATAGTTTAAAATCCTTTAAGATTCATTTAAGACAGGATAGGTTCTCTACTTGATCTTATTGTTGCCTTTGCATGACACACAGACAGTATTAAAATGAAAAATTTCTTGTGAATTAATGGTGATTGTACAAGATTTTAAAAATAAGAAATCTCTTTGTAGGATCTTTCTTTTATTCTTTAAAATTATTGCATTACCAAAAAAAAAATACTTCTTAAATGTCACAAATCCAAACTACAGTAAAATATAAACACAAATACCAAAATCATCTGTCAGCACATCCAACAGAAGTAATTATAACTTGACCATGTAAAATTCTTATGTACGTATGAAAAGTATTTACATATGTTCTTTCACATGAATATACTTTTATTTGACTTAAAAGATCAATCACCTTGCCACTTGTTTATTGTTTATGGTGGTTTTCTTTCTTTCTTTCTTTTTTTTAATCTTTATTGGTACATTACGTATACGCATCACGATTGCACTCCATAATGGGGATTTGTACCTGTGTAAGACAAAACTTAATTCTCATTTTTTCCCATAGCCCTACCCACCCTACCACCCCTGCCACCATATACATAAAATTTGTTTCCTTACTTTTTTGTTACAATCTCATCATTAATGTCTGCATTGTTTTTTAACATCCTAGTTTTGTTTTCTGATAAAATGTTGCCATAATTCTAATTAAAAATTACTTTAGTTACTGTAATTAAAATTTAAAAGCAAGACATTTTCAGTATAAAAATCTTATAATATTTAAAGTAAAAGACATTTAGTACTGTTAGTAGCATTTGTGTCTGAAAAACTAAATAAATGACAAGTAGACCTGAGCTTCCTGGCCAGCTGCTTACCTAGATAGTGTAAAGGATCTCACCTCCATGCTGCTGTTTGGAAACACTTTTCCATTTGTTTCACAAGAGATCATTAGTACATTTTTTAGCTATCCTTTGCTTTGAAAACATTTCTGCCTTGAATATATATCTGACAGACTTAAAGATAAATAGTACTTCTTAAAATTAAAAACAACCATTGTAATTTGGTTATTGTTTTTGTGGATTTGTTTGCCAGAATTTTATTAATGAAATAAAACATCATTTTTCCCCAACTGGTGGGAAACATTCAGAGGGTATGTTTAGAGAACGTTCTATGAAGAATATATTTTTAAACATAAAATTGTTCTTTTAGAACTATAAGATTGCATTTAGAACACTGACTATGATTTTTATTAGAAGTTCAGTTATCCTATTGATAGTTTATCAAATAAGAGGTACAGTACCAAAGGCATTGTTTATCTTGTGTCTGAATATTTTATATTGCTCTGTGAAATAAGCCTCTTACCCCATTTTACAGATAAGGAAACTAACGCTTAGAGAACAGGATTAAGTGATTTTACCACTGTCAAAGAAAATATATGCTGTGTCATGAATCAAATTCACATCTCTTCAGTCTCAAAAGCCAGGTTTCTTAGCCATTGTGTTTAAGCACAAATTCATCTTCCCATTATCTTCATGGTATTTTAAGGAAATTTCCCAATCATTCTGCACTGGCTAACATTTAAGGTTTTTGTGCTGCAGACTGAATCATTATGTAGTTTATATGAAAAGAGACAGATACCACTTGTAAAAGATATGGGAGGGGGAAGATTGGGCTAGGAAGATGGAGAAAGTGACAACTACCTTATTTCTGTTGCTCTTGCAGGAATTTTTCAAAAGATTGAGAATTTCTTTACTTTCATGAAATATTTTAATTTCTGTAGAGTTGACATGCATTATTCAGGGTTGTAAAATGATTTGAATTTCAGGAGCAGCCAGATTTTCTGATGAGGATTTCAAGCTGTGTAATTATGAAATCCATATAGGTTAAAAGTTCAGAACTCATTAGCTTAATCATTTTTTAAAAGTAACCAATTTATAAGCATGACATTTCACATAGAAGCGCATCATCATCATATCACTTACTACAGTATCCTAGATTCTACTTCTTGTCCATCACATTCTAGGGATATTCATAACTGTGTACCATGTTACTTATATTAATGCATAATTTATAAAGGAATTTATATTTTATGGTAACAAATTGGATGCCATCATGTAAGGCACATTTCTAGTAATTTCTTTAACAGTTTTCTTGGCTTCTTAAAAATTCAAAGAAGTTAATGAACGAGTGTCAGATATGAAAAAGGCTGATTGGAACTTGTTACATGGTGTCAGAGCATACATTTAGGAAATGAATTGTAAAATTTCAGATAAAGCATATGTGTCTCAGAATAAAATATAAGGAAGTAAATGTTCAGGCATGAAGAAATTGCTAATAAAGAAATATATTTTTATTGTTGGCACAGTTTATACAGCATAAAAATTGCCATCTTAACTATTTTTTTTCAGGGGCATGAAGCACATTCACATTATTTAACAACCAGAGTATCTATTTCTAGAACTTTTATCAAATGGATATTTTTATTATTAATAAATGAATACAAATCTTTGAAAATATGTGTGGATTTATAGAGATGCTTATAACTGTTAAAAGTTTTGAATTTTCAATATATGTAAAAATAAACTTTGAAATTATAGCTGTTATTTCAGTAAAAAAAAGGATATCACTGTTGGGACTGTGATCTTTGCTTAACTTTTGAAATACTGTCACAATCATGCATCCTTTCCTTAGAATTATAAGTAATGTTGAGAGAGAGACTATTCAGATAAAAGCCACATCAAAAAAGTAACATTTAAAGTGTTAAATGACACCTGATAATTAAACAGTTAACGATCAAAAGTAAGCTATGATATTTATGAGTTTTTCAAGGCATGAAGATTTTAGTGTGTGTTATCTTCCTTTGCTAATCATGGTGATTGAGGTGCACTTGCCTATTAAACAGAATTTCTTCTTGGCTTTTTGTTATCAGAGACCACACATTTATCTTTTCTTTATTTGAATAGCATGTAAATGTTCCCTTTGAATCGGAGGGGGTCACACTTTTTCTCTTACAGTACTGCTGTACATATTGAGTATAGTCTTTTTTTCTGTAATGCTTAAAGAATGATAACAAAAAAGAATTTTTTTATTGGTTCATTTCATGCTTGGTAAGATTCCAACTGTCAAAACATTATAAAATTTTGAACCTAGAGGCACATTTCATCACCAGAGTACTAATTACTGCAGAGAACTGGAGCGAGTGATTATGTAGTAGTATTTATTAGTGCTGCCCAATTTTAATGTTTTTGGACCAGAGATACTTAAATAAAAGGTTAAGATGTTTTGGCAGAAAAGTGGGAAGAAAAACTATACAGTGAATGTAACACTATCAAATATAGTACAGGAGAGGTGGAATTAATTGAAAACTATGCCCCAAATTTTACTGCAATCCAGCTCCTTTTCAGAGGTGAACATGCAGGTTGTAATTTTTGTGTTTTTCCATCACATCCAATGTGAGTCCACTGTTATGTGTTAGGCACAGGTGATAGGAAGGAACTGTGAAGTACTACAGATGATGTCCTTCCTTGCACCTGTGCTTGGGGCAGTGAAGACACTGAGCAATACAGCAATAATTTGGGAAGTAATTCATGAAGAGTTATTGAAGCAACCGGTGCAGGCTTTGAAAAAACAGATGAAAGGAAAGGGTATGTTAAGGGCTTCTTTTCTGGTATGTATGTACAAGACACACTAGGAACTGAACCCTGGTCTTTTGCACTGAGTTGCTTCCCTAGCTCTTTTTTATTTTGAGATAGGATTTCAATGAATTGCTAAATCTCCCAGGCTCAGCTTGAACTTGTGATTCACTTGTGCAGGTCTTTCTAAGTTCTGGTTGGGATTATAAGAATTTCCCATTATGTCAGGGTTATATAGGCTAGACAATGAGGACAGCAATGAATGAGAATCATTTGAAAGATCACATTTAAATTTAAGGTCATACATACCTCCCCAATTATTTCAATCTTATAAAATCACTGTTAGGAAAAATAAGCATTAAATGAAGTAAAATGGGATAGTAAGTGAGCAAGCAGAATAAGCTTGTATTTAACGGATGTTTGTTAAAAGATTGTTGTAAATAAGGCACTAGGCATACTGCAGGGAGAAAAGATAAAGAGTACGTCTTCCTTTGCACTTGGGGAAATTATAGCTCAGTTTGAGTTATGCGGTTTGCTAAAGGAGGTGAGCTGAGCAACCCAAAGCAGTGAATTATGTGAAAGAGAGCAGATCCCTCTGTTTGGCCACCTCCTAGCAACTAGCAGTTTTGTTCCCTAGCCTTATTCCTGTCCTCTCTGCATCCAACACAATGAGGTCCTTCAGCAAAGATCATAATTTATTGTCATAATTTTATACACAGTGCATATGATTATTTGTGTGGGTGATATTATGTATGAATAGGGAACAGCCCATTAAAATTTGAGAAAGAGATATGGGACAACAGAAGTGAAAAAGTCGAAGTGCCAATGAGGAGCTAAGAATAGAAGAAAACTCTAGAAAGTTGGATGTGGTGTAGTCATCAGGCCAGGTACCTGTTCACCTTGAAAAATTTGGAATGATATTTTTTTTCCTGCAAACACAAGAGAAAAGTAATTGGGTTGTGTAGATGAAGGAACATTGTGAGAATCTTAGTTACCACTTTACTGAAGGAAAGAGGGAAACCACATAAAATAAAGATCCTGTAAGTAAAGAGGGATTGAGAGCTCCTGGAAAACAGTGGTAGCCAGAGTATGAAGGTTTTCATAGTTAGAACAGTAGTAGACGAATGTGTCATATACAAGGTAATGTGCTCTCCCACCCCATTGTCTGGGGCAGTAATTCATAGTCACAGACATACATGTTTTTCTAGCAAAATGTATTAATATTTATATTTAGTAGAATAAAGATCACAAATAGCCTGTAATCAGTATAGTTTGTGCCAAATTAACCACAAACAGAAATGGAAACAAATCCAGCTGCATTTTCAGAACTCATTGGATATAAAATAATGGATAAGGGATGTCAGACCTGTGCAAATTGTAGTGTATGTTTGTCTTTTTAGGATTAGTTGAGATGGATCAGATTGTCTACATTTGGAAACATAGCAGGATGGCTTTGAGCAAGGAGCACTGGCTGCTGCTCTTGAACTTCCCCTGTGTGACTCTGTGTGTTGCTAGGCACCCTCCCTACACATGTGCACACAACATCTGCTCAGGACCAGCATCTTGGGTGGAGACTCAGAGCCTGGGAGCTAGAGTGGGAGTGCAGGCTTCTGTTTCATTTTCTTGTGTTCTGCTTTGTTTGTTGCTACTGACCAGATGTGTTTCAGCAATACTGAAGAGGTTTGAGCTGTGAAGAGGGTGAAAGGGGGTACAGAATTACTACAATTTGTAGAGACTTTTTGGAAAAACCTATTAAATTTTTTGTTTTTATCATAGTTCTTTATCTAGATTTTTTTCTCCAAAAATGAACATATTCTTGATATTTTAATTACTTTTATCAAAAATGCTACACAGTACACCTAAATAAATTTAGCAGATGAAGCATGATGAAATAAATGAATTGTTGTGAATTCTAATTATTATGAAATTCTACAACTGAGTTTTCCTAATTCATTACAAATGACTATAAGTGAGTTATTTCTTGCTGTGTTGATGTGCAAGTTTTAGAATTGTTTTCAAAACTAGATCGTAATTACTTATTTTTCAGTAATGACACAAGTTAACAGAATTTTCATATGAATAGAGATATTTTTCCTAAGTGATCTCATATAACCTCAAGTACATGCAATATAAATGATAAAAAATGAACCCTTAATATTAAATTGTTTTAAAAAAGGAAATTGGATATAGTTTTAGTCTTTGGCAAGTTAAAGCCCAGTTTTTCCAGCACCATTTGTTAAAGAGGCTGTCTTTCCTCCATTGAGGATTTTTGGCTCCTTTTTCAAAGATGAGGTGGCTCAGCGTATCTTGAGTAGTTTCTGGATTTTCTAGTCTACTCCATTGATCCTCAGGTCTGTTACTTTGCCAGTACCATGCAGTTTTTATCACGGTGACTTTATAGTATAGTTTCAGGTTCAGAGTTGTAATACCCCCCACCATGTCCCTGTTGCTTAGAATTGCTTTGGTTATTCTAGGTCTTTTGTGGTTCCAGATGAAAGTTTGGATTATTTTCTCTAAATCTGTGAAATATGCTGTTGGGATTTCAATCAGGATTGCGTTGAAACTGTATAGCAGTTTTGGGAGTATAGCCATTATTCCATTATGCACATTGTGATGTCCTACCTAGAAGAATCTCCTGGCAGACCCTGGAGTGGGGACTGGAAACTTAGGGAAGAGACTGAGATACATTGGGGGACTTGGTCTTCAGTGTAACTCCAGTCCACAGCAGAATCAAAATCAAGTAAAGCCTTAAATTCCCCAAACTTGAAGGACTAAGTCTCCTTCTGTAACTGACTAGTAGAGAGAAGTTCCAGTTATGGAGAAAGATTTTCAATGTATTTGTATGATTTCTGATGTATTTTGTAATTGTGAGAGAATTAAAATTTCTTCCTCTAGGAAAATTAACATAAATAGCTCACAGTGTGGTTTTGACGTTACCAACCATGCACTTAAACATTTGGGCTATTAGGTTTCAGAAATGATTTTTCAAATATAGAGTAAATACACATAAACATAATTTTGGCTTGGAATTATTAGATATAATTATTTTAATACTGAAATAATCTAATTGTATACTTTTGACTTGTAGAAATTGACTAAAATTTCTTAGTATTTCTGAGAACTTTATACATTAGTCACATTAGATAGTTTAGTTATTATTTTTCTTTCTATGGGCTTCTATCTGAGGTTTAACAAAAAATGATCCAGTTGGAATTGTACCACGGTAAGTTTATATATTAAGATGTCTCCCCAGGGCCATAATATATCCTTTTATATGTCCAGTGTTATTTTGGATCAAAAATTACAAAGTCTTTAAATGATGGTATTTCTTTTAGAAAGCTGTAATCAAATATCATCTACATTGATAGTTCTTACTGTATAGATCTTTTAAAATGTTTTCTTATCCACCTTTACTATTGAATAATCATGGCGATGTTCTTCCCAACCTTTTGGGCTGGCTGAAAACTAATAAGCTTTAAATGATGCTATTCTGTTGGATGACATTTTTATAATTTACTATTATACACATTGAATATGGAAGGAAGTTTGTATTATTTAACAGGCTTACTTTTTATCGAAGGAAATCTAGTTTCCAGAATTTTTGATTCAGAGACCTGATATTTATTTGATACAGAGACCTGATAGGAGAATTTAAGAGTATTTAGGTTTGCCCTTACATTATTTGAGTACACAAAATATTTTCCACATGGTGCAAATCATACTACAGCAGTGCATATAAAGAAAACAAAAAACAAAAAAACAAATGAAGTTCAACAGTTTTCTGTGAGTTTGAGATCAACTTTTGTGGTTCTAAGATTAAATTCTCTCATGTGAAAAAAAACTAGTCTTAAGATTTTGCACAAGTATATTGATTGTTCTACTTTATTATTCTCTTCCTTTATGATTCATAGTACATGCTACCTTTGACTATTGAGGGTTAGCTATTGTTGAATACATGAACCATCTGTTGGGGACTGGGAAAGCAATGGACATCTCTGTGGTAGGCTTACATATCGGAGATGTCCAGTTATGCAATACATATCTGTATAGGTTAGATCTCAATCATATAGGATTCAACAAAGAAGCATCTTTAAATAATTAAAATAAAGCAAAATACAGCTGTTTCCAGATTGGAATACTAGAGAGTAACAGGCTAAAACTTTACACCAAGGGTAATTATACTTGTGCACACCCAGAATTTTGTCTTTGCCTCAGGATTAATCATTTTTAACTTTAAAGTTATTTCAAATGTTTAAATTATCAGGAAATAATGTTGAATACATTTTTAAATTATTTTATCTTATTTTCAACAGGCTAATGAATCCTCTTAGGTATTGTTTAACTTCATAAAGAAGATAGCCCTCTTCCAACATGGAAGAAAATAGTATTTTATTGTTGGTAGTTTCATTGAGGAGTTACTTGTTTAATGCTTCTCTTTCTAGTATTAAGATTTCAGAAAAATTCTACCAGAGAAGTAACCAATCTCCCTTTTTAAGTTTACCTTAAATGATTGGTTGCATGTAAAATATACTTAAGCAGGTATTACCCCTCTGTGATTTCATTTGATTCAATTTTTTTCTGTTCAGGAGCTTGTGGTCATATAAATCTATCATCTAAGCTTCTGGTTTACTACCAAGTACTGCTGAAATACTCACCGCTACCTGCCAGTAGCTAAGTGGGTGATTCTGATCAGCTTCTACCACCTCCCGGGTCTCCCACTTCCTTCTTGCCAACTTCTAAGTCGTTAGACCAGCCTGAATGACTTAGAGTCGTTGGATTGAGCATTGACTCTGTTAGAAGAGCCTGAGGAGCTTATAGACTCTGTCTTCTGAGCTGTGGTCCTGGAATCTGAATGGGGTTCTATGCTTTTACATTTTCATTCTTGGTTCCTAATTTGTCTCTTCATCCCTCTAACTGCTGTCTTTGACACAAAAAGCTCTAGAGACAAAACTGTAAAGTTACTTCTTTATATAACTTTAAAATATGATATTGCAGCCTGAAGGTTGCTGACTCCTGATTTTGTGGTTTATGATGAAGAGGACAAGAATAGTAAGCTTGAGGAGTTCCTCTTCAACTTGTTGCATGTCTTTCTTGTTCCTTCATATAATCAAGTCAAGTATCTATGTATTTTTATTTTGTAATCATTATGATTGCATAATAAAAAATTTAGCTAATTTAATTTATTCAATACAGCTGGTTATAAAATTTCCTTTAGGACCAAAAAGATGAAATGATAATTGGGTTTAAACATTTACTTTTAAAATATTAATAATGCTTATTTTTTATTCAAAGGACATTCTATGGAAAAATGAAATGATTGATATCTGTCAAAAGATCATATATGGATTTATTAATTTTTATTAGTTCATTATATATATATAAATTATGCCATGATACATGAAATTTTTCTAATGAAGGCAATATCAGTAATGTCAAAGTTACATTCTATAAATATATCAGGCACATGTGAACTCTGAATCATTTCATAGATGCACACCATTCTACAGTTATCTAAAAAAATTAAAAATTGAGTGTAGGCATTATTCAAAGTATATTATCTCATTTACTGATTATAAGTTCATTTAAAGAAGTACTTATCTCCATTTGAGAGTGGAAAACAGGTGCAGAGAGGTTAAGTAACTTACCATAGTTAAAAAATGACAGAACTGGAATTTAATCCGTGTTTATATGACTTCACATTCCATACTCATCACCTCTATGACTTGAATAATTTTTTTTTTTGAGACAAGGTCTCACTTTGTAGTTCAGGCTGGCTTTGAGCTCACTGTGTAGCCTGGGTGAGCCTCAAATTCATAGCAATCCTCCTACCTCTGCCTACTGAGTGCTGGGATTACAGACATGAGCCACCATACCCAACATTGTAGTATGTGGCACTGACTGCTGGTGGGCATGAATCTCCATCTATGGCATTGTAGTATGTGGTAATGATTGCTGGTGGGCATGAGTTTCCACTCCCAGTATTGTTGTATGTGGTTACCAGGGATCAAACCCAGGTTCTTGCATTTGCAAAGCAGGAACTGGAACCACTGAGCTAAATACCCAGACCTAAATGTTTATTTTGATGACTGAGATCAGATCTGAAAGCCTTTATGGTTGGTAATGAAGATAAACATTCATTAATGTCTATTTTATGATGGATTCAGACTGTACAGCAAATAGTCTTTATCGTATTACAGAAGGCATTTATACTATATATTCTTCAATTATATTTATGAAAAGGAAGTGATTACTAACACAAATCTTTAACGCTTCATATATTCTAAAAGAAGATTTGAAACTTGGTTCAAAAATTGTCTCTAAGAATGTGACTATTTTGAGTACTGAAGTGGATGCATTTTTTACATCTAGATTATTTCATCATGCAGAGTGAATTTAGCGCTCATTCATGTGTTATGTGTGTGAGAATTTCCTATCTTTAAAGCCTGAGTCATATTTCCCTTTTTGTACATTTTGTTTATCCATTCTTCCACTGACGCTGAGGATTGTTTCATGTTTTCTCTGTCCAGCTCTAGAATCAACAATTTCTTTAGGAAATTATGGTTCCTTTTATTGGTGATCTAAGTTAATTATGCTTATTATTGATGGCATGTTATTAGTTATAGGTCCTTTCTGTGAGCAGAGATAAGAAATATATGTTAACATGTGTATGCACATTTATATTTTAAACCTACTCATGTGTATATCTATTAATATCAATGAGGGCATATTGATTCTATGATTCATGTCCAGTATTGCCGAATTAATTGTAGTTTTTCCCTTTCTTATTAACAGCTTGTTTTTCTGAGAGTGATAAGCATGCCTGTCATTTTCTCTGTGGATAGTAATTTTTCATTTGTAGTATATAAACAGTTTAGTTTTAAATTTGCTAACATATACCCCTGTAAAAGACATATGCTAGCTAATGTTTGTATACTCAAATACTGTAATCTTTTCAACTCTAATGAGAACTTCTTACTAAAGAAAAGTATTCCAAAGCCTCTTAAACAATATCTCATGTTCCTATTTTGGTATTTGTCTTATTACTTTAATAGTTGTGTTTTGGTATCAAAATTTGAGTAAGATGTCTGCTGTTTCTGTAGTTATGTGAGCAAATGAATTCTTTATTTTGTTTATGTTAGTTTTAGTTTTTGTGAGTTGTATCCAAACTGTCTTGACAGAAGTATATTGGCTTAGTCATTTCTTCCGGTCCACATAGGAAGAATCTCCCCTCTCCTCAGGGAAATTGTTTTAGAAAAGGAAAACTAGATACAGTGAGATTGTGCATAGAAGTACTCCGGATTTGAGAACACCCCATTATAATATCTAGCAATTGCTGTCATATCAAATCATAGGAAACAAAAGCCCCGAGAACTCCGCTCCCCACTATAAATTACAGACACACACGCACACATGCACACACCAAACCTCAGGATGAACTGACAGCACAGCCAGTCTCCAGTGTCTGGAAACTAATCACCTTGCTTGTGTGTTCACAATTCACTCTCCAATTTGACAATATGTTATAGTGATGTGCTATAATTTTCATTTTAAGCTATACAACAGAAATGATATTACATTAAATGGATGAATGGCTTCTGTGTTAGAGGTATCCTAAGCAATGAGAGGTGACAAATTATCTTTTAAAAACAAAATTACAGGACACTCACAAAACACCAGCATTTAAAGGCTTACCAACAAGACACCCTTGAAATGAATGTGGAGTATGTTTTGCTAATTTCTCCTAAACTGTTTGAATTGAGGTCATATTTGCATTTGAGAGGAGCATTCTTTAAAAATCCTAGTGTTCAGAGATCAAAAGGAAAGAACTATTCCTGAGATAATAAAATAATTAAGATAGATTAGTAGTTATCATCCTATCATGTTTTGACTTCAAATTAATGTGTGATGTTTATTAAAACTCTGTCTTTAATCCTTATAAAGTTTAATTCCTTCTGACATTGGCAAATTTTGAAGAAAAATTTCTTTTCAAATGTTTTTTTAAAAATTATTTATTTTTCTAATGAGCAAATTATTTTCCCTGTAGATTATACCGGACAGAAATTTTTGTTTTCATAAAAAAATCTTTTAAAGCTATTTCACTTTATTCAACTTATTTTCTAAGGCAGATGCTGTTTTTCTTTTCCTTTCTACTGCTGTTGACTATAAAACTGAGTATTTCTGGCACTCGATTAATTAAATAGTAAATTGTAACCCAGACTACTTTGTTTTGTAACCAAATTTTTATGCAAAACAGATGGGAAAATCTTAATCACAGTCCCAAGTTTAAAATTTGGATGACATCTTAGGGAAGTTGGTCTTCTAGGACAGAAGTTTCTAGAAGGCTCAGTTGCAGTCCACTCTGAGTACTTCAGTAATTCTTTGTCTCTTCCGTTTCACTCTAAAGACCTATAGGGTTGCTGAATTTTCTAACATTGCCTCAGTCAGTGTCTCTAGTGTATTTTCCATTTACATCTTCAGTATTCTTCCTAAACCCACAATTCTTACAAAATTTGACTTTCATTCTTATCTTGGCTTGAAAAACTTTAATAATGCTGACCTTTTATTCTGACTTCATTTTCCCTTTCCTGCTAGACCCATTTCTGCATCCTCTGAATCTTCCTCTGGCGGTGGTCCCATTCCCTCAGCTTCCACTTCACATTGCACAATATCGACCTAAACATCACTCATTGTATAGTTCATAATCATCTGTCTGTACCAATAATGTGTTAGCTGATGATTTAGGCCATCACATTGACTTGGTATGCAGATCCATGGATCCAACTCTGACAGTCACACTCTGGTGAAGGCATTGAGATTTGAGAAGACCCCCTTATAGTATCTAGCAATTGCGATCATATCAAATCATAGGAAACAGCCCCGAGAACAGTTCACTCCCCAATATAAATTACAGACACACACACACAATCACACACACACACACACACACACCAAACCTCAGAATGAGCTGACAGCATAGCCAGTCACCAGTGTCTGGTGGTTTTACATTTTTAATAAACCACAAAAATTTCTTATATGTAATGATAGTTTAACTTTGCTCACTAGAATGAATACTTAAAGACAGAGACCAGTTCTTAACTGTGTTTTATGTCCAACTGCTTCATGTAGATGAGGTGACCAATGAATATTTGTCAGAACAACATGTGGAGCCCAGGACCATGCCTGAGAGGTATCATGGTATCCAGCTTGGTTCCTGGGAGACTGTTTATGCTTAGCATTAAGTGGAAGGGGTACTGTCTTTCTGCTTAGAGTGTGTTCCACAGAGCAGCAGTGTCAGCATCACACAGAAAGGCAGAAACTTGAGCTACTCTGAATTTACTAAATCTGAATCTGCATCTTAACAAGAACCCTAGTGATTTTTACGCATTTTAAAGTTTGACAAACACTGGCATGGAATGCCAGGACTACAAAGCCTCCTTGGCCATGTAGTGGGTGAGAATTAGTCTATTAGGAAAGGAGTGGTTCTGTAATGAGAACATGATGTTTCAAGCATTAAAAGATCTGCTTTGAAGCATGTGGCTTTTGAGGGGAAGTCAATATAAAACATTATAGTGTGTTTGGAAGGAGCATGTATAAATAAGTTTACTGCTATCTTTATATTGGAATAGGTTGATGTAGGGTACTTGGGAGAAGTTTCCTACTTCTGTTCCTCTTTGATTTGTCACAGTGGACTGTACATCTCATTCTCTTAATTATTGCTCAAAGAGCCCAATAGCAACTGCAGGCTAAATAAAGTAATATAAGATTTAAAAGCGTAAAGTCAGTACCTTTGTGTAAAACTAAAACATTATTTAACTCTGTTGAAACAGATTCAGGGGAACCCGAGACTGGGATATACAGATCTGAGACATTTTGGTTTAATATTAAAATATTTCTAATTTTTGAGTCCAATCTATGTCATCATGTGTAAGTAATTAAAAATTGTTAATGACTTCCATAGGGTTTTCCTTTTAATTAAATCTGCTTGCAAATGCTAAGTTAAAAAAAAAATAGCTATCCAAGGCTTTCCATTTTCCTTCCTCCTAAATTTTCTTTCCATTTTTTTCCATTCTTATCTCTTCCAAGTGGACATTAAATCTGTCTTCTCTCTGATTTCATTTGTTGCAGTGTGAGAGTCAGATGGAGTTGCAGGAGAGTACAGAGCAGGAATATGGCTTTAGAAGTAAGAGCATGACAGATCAATGACCAGTTTAAACCAATGTCCTAGTACAGCATGAACAGTGAGAGCTGCAGTAATTCCTGGCTCCTGCAGACCCCTGGGCAGGCAGCCAGGGAGCCATACTGGGAGTCACAGAATTTCAGGATAACAAAAGCATAGGGAGAAATGGTCAGATGGCAACAAAGAAGAGACAGCATGGACCTCAGGTCCCGGAGCAGCAGCAGCAGCAGCACGGATGTGGCCGCACACTCGTCTGTTATTCTCTGGCTGTCAAGAAGGAACTTGGCCTTAGCTCAGGGGTTTAGTGCTTAGTGTGCATGCTCCACATCCACAGTGATTGGCATCTGTGATGACAGTTGTGCTGAGTCATCTCAGGCAGATCGAATTGGCGTGGATTGTGTGCTTTCTCATATGAATGTGAATGTTCTTGTCATGGCTCTTTTGGCATCATAGATCAGTCATGGACACTAGTTCATGATAAATTTTTGTAACGATTCATGTACATTTCAGGGAACCTGGTCTAGGAAGCAGGCATCATGAGAAATGAAAGCAGGGAGGAGCTGTTTACCAGGACCTGAATTATTCTCTAAGGAATTTTGTAATCATACTTCTAAGTCCTGGGATGGGGAAGGGAGTGAGTGGCATATGTAGTCTATCATTTTCTCTTTCTTCTTTCTTTTGATTAGTTTTCACTGATTACTGACCTTTCATGTGGATCCCATCCTCAACATTTTTGCAACTTAATAGATTCAACATCGACTGTTGAGTGGCTATTATGGAATGAAAGTACCAGTTTTCCTAAATTTATCTTTATGAACCAAGCCAAATCTCCTTGTGCCCTTGAGAGGAGTGCATCTGGTGGTCAGTTGTGTTCAGTTTTAGGCAAGCTACAGGACAGGTAGCCTGCCTTCTTCACAGACTGCAAATGAGTCAGGTAGTGAGAGGGATACTTACTGTGTGTTTTAATCACAAATGCAATCCTAATACTTTTCAAGACACATTGGCTTGGATTTACAACCAAGAGTAAAATACATCTTGGGAGAATTTATAATCCAGTTTAGAGATAATATTGAAGTTAATTAACCAAAATAGTTTATTTTCTGTTTTAAAAATAGGCCCTATTTGCATTTGTATTTTATGATACTATTGGATTTCATAATACTATATCTGCTTCATTTTGGAAAGTCTAATGAAACTTTTCAAAAACATTTTATGGATTAATTGAAAGTATTTTGTTGGCCGGGGATATAGATCTGTGGTTCCGGCGCCTGTCTTGCAAGCGCAGGGACTCAAGTTCAATCCCCGGTAACCACATACCATACTGGGTGTGGAGACTCATGCCTAGCAGCAACCAGTACCACATACCACAGTGCTGGGCATGGTGGCTCACGCCTGTAATCCCAGCACTTGGGAGGCAGAGGCAAGAGGATTGCTGCGATGTGAGTTTGAGGCTGAGCTCAGGGCCAGCCTGAACCACAAAGTGAGACCCTGTCTCAAAAAACCTTAAAAAAAAAAAAAAGAAAGTATTTTGTTTATAATATTTGTAATGGAGCAGTTACTTTATAGCAAGCAAAGGTGATGGGGAATATTTGTAGACTGAGGTATATATATATATATTTTTAATCTTTATTGGTACATTACATATACACATCATGATTGCACTCCATAATGAGGATTTGTACCAATATAAGACACAACTTAATTCTCATTTTTTCCCATAGCCCTACCCACCCTACGGCCCCCTCATATACATAAAATTTGTTTCCTTACTTTTGTTATAATCTCATTATTTTTCCCCCTTCACCCTATTTTACTTTGAGCATTTTCTATTTCATAATATATAACATACAATTCTAGGACTCATTTACATCTTTATTTTATCATACCAGAGAAAAGATGCGATATGTACCTATCTATGACCTATTTATGACTGAGGTATATTTTTAAAGTCTAGTGGATTAGAAAACCATTCAACAGTTAGGGCCAACTGCCTTCAAATGTTTGTCTGTTCATTTTTGAAATTAAAGCTGATATTTGAATAGGCAGAAAATATGAGTGATGAAATCTTTGATCATCTTATTAGTAGATAACTTTAAAGTGTAAATTAACTGCTAATTTAATTCACTGTAATGCTAAGTGAAGTAACTTATTTTTACTTAAAAACTTGTAATTTTGATAAAAATATGCAGATTCTTAACCATATGCAATCTTGTTATTTTATTTTTGCCTTTTCACTTAGTTCTCACATGACAGCAAATTGTAATCATTAAGACATTTTATTCATTATTTTAAATTACATTGAAATAGCTAAAGAAAAATCAGAAATAGTATTGCTGATATAGTCATCTTTATATAATCATGAATTTAGAATGGTACATACATTAATTTCAAATGTGCTCCTGGATGATATAAAAGTCTTACTTTTTCATAGAAGTCAATGTAAATAATAAGAAATAAGTAATCACTGGAAATTTTATTATGAGTACTATTTGAAAATAATGGGTCAAAATATTTGGAAAGGGAAAAATTTACAAACTATTCTGCAGGTTTTTTTGTGTGTGGGTGTGTTTATGATAAAATAGGATTTGTGATTGTTTTAAATATATTCCCCTTGAAGTTAATTTTTTTGAGATTTCTTTGTCAGTATTTTCAGGAGGCATATGTCATTATTGTCTTACAGGATTTTTATAAAGGTCAAATAAGAATACAGTCACCTGCAGATTAATAGGTGTTATTAATTACAGTAATTTATAATACTACACATTTTCAGTCTTAGAATTGTAAATTACTGTGAGCCAATGAACAGCGATCCATTGATGAGATAGCCTTTTTTGTTCGGGGTGACATGCTACCTAAAAAGGCACATTAAGTCCATTGCACATGGGGATTCTTCATGTTCTCATCATTATGGCTGTGAAAGGTTTTTTGAGCGTGAGTACAAATTTGGGCATTATTATGATACTGGGTGTTTTAAAATATAGATGTCATTAAATGATCCTAAAACTAAAATCTAGAATCAGTATGAAAGCAGAATATTACTTCATAGCCAAACAATAATTGAAGTTAGCAATCCGAGAAAAGAAACTTTCAGGAGGCTGGGCCTCTGAGGGAAGTCACAACTCATTGGGAGTGTGCCTGCAGATGAGGCCATGAGATGTCAGTGTTCTCTTCCTTTCTTTCCATTCTTGGCTTATCAGGTGAAGAGCACTGGCCTACTGTGCATTCTTGCCATTATGTACTTTCCTCAGACAGTCCCATAGCAGTGTGGTCCTTCCAAAATTGTGAGCCAAAGTAGCAAAGTCACTGATGATAGTGACACTCGATTGTGATAGTAATGTAAGGTTAAATTGGTAATGAATATAGTGATGAAGTATGATATGTGTTAGATAAATAAAATTGGAACTGTCATCAGGAGGCACGTATTCAAAATCTGTAGGACTCAACTGAGTGCCTTAAAGTAGAAAGACAGACAGGTGTTCCAGAGACTGGAAGGGCTCTTTTAAATGGACACCTCTCCCAATTGTTGCATTATAAGAAAATAGGCTAAATTTTATAAATCTGGCTAAAAATTTACACCTTCCTCAAAATATGAACCAAATTTAACATGAATTTCAGTTGAGTATGGATTAAAATCACCGATTTACAAATTATGACCTCAACATTATGACAAAATATTTAGAAGTTACCTGATATTAATTTTTCCTCAGAATTCATTTTGATATTTAAAAATATACAGAAAAATAAATGTTTTAAAATAGAAAATTTGGCATATTTTAACAACCCCAGACCTCTGGCCACTTGTAGTAAAAAGTGTGTTCATTTGATATTCCCAAAGTATCATATTTTATGATTTACCAGGACTTATTAATGCTTAAAGAACTGTAATCATTGATGAACTGTTGAGTAATCATACAAAGCTTCACTACATTAACCAGTGATTTTATGTTACTTGTGCTTCCCTCCACTTTTTATCCGCTTTATCTCCAGCTCATTAAGAATTACCTCTGTATGCAGAGCTAGTTTTAGAACTATAATAAACCATGCTAATAAATTGGTACTTTGTACTCTGGCTAGCACAGAGGTACTCAATGAATAAATGCTGCATTAAATATTCCTTTGTTACATAATCACTATCATTCATATCCTGAGACGATACACCCATTGATTTTAGATGTGCTAATATCAGTGGAAATTGTATTTCTAAAAATGTGTTTCTAACATTTTTCTCAATTTTTATAAATCAAATACATTGAAATAAACTTTATGTATTGACAAATAATGACTTTTATAGATTTAGTTAATTAGTGGAGAGTTAATTTTTCTGCTTAGTTGTTCAAAAGAGTATAAAGTGATATTTGTCATGAGTTTATAATGACATCAAAATAAACTTCTGAAAAGGTCTAATTTGTATCATGGAACTAATTTATCTGGTCATATATGTTGAAAAATGTTTTGATAGTGACAGCTTCTTGGATGACAGTGTTATTTAATTACTTTTGCCAAATTTCTATAATTTCATTGGAAGCCAGAACTCATAGATCCTCTTCAGAATGATCCCATTGGTCTCTGTGTCTATTTTTGAAGTTTTTTCACTAGTCAAAGGCAGTGCCATCAGTGTGTCATCTACTTACTTGACTAGTTAGAAGAAATCTGAGGCATGTAGGTTGAAATATCCTCTCATCAGATGAACAGATATTATAATCTTTTTCACTTATCATTTTGGTCCTTGTTGGTTTTGGTCCTTGTTAACCATGACAGGGAAGTATCAAGGCTTTTCAAAAGTATATCAGATCTACAGACTGTCATGTTTACAAGGCATGAATTATGCAGAACTCCTTGAAAGCTTCCTCTGAATATAGGCAGGACACTATCCTGCCACTCCATGCTTACTTAATAGGAACAGGAGCTCTGGCATCCACATTTTACCTCCTGCTATTTTGTTTATTTTGGAAATGATGGGTCAAGAAGAGCCATAGGGAATCAGCATTGAAAGAGAAAATTGTTTCACTAAAACTTGGCAGTTGAAATACGATTTTATAAGTGTCTTTATTTTGAGGTTTTACTTATTTCTGAGATGTGTTTGATTGATGGTCTATATAGAATCATTTGGCATTTCATAACATGGAGAATATTTCCTAAGTTAATTTTCATGAAAGAATTAAATTTTATACATTCATCTTTTTTCTACAGCACAAACCTTTAGAGGCTGTTGAATCAGTGTATTTTTATAATAAAATAGAAGTAAATTGGATCCAAGACCATTCAGACACGACAATGATTTGGTTGATTTTATGTTTATTTATAAAAGTACTAAATTTTAGAATGATACATTTGTACATAATTCACAAATTGCTATGAATCATTGCACATTTCTTTCAGCCATAATATGTATATGTTGTATATTTCGTAATTTGTGAAAAACATTTAATTTGGTAACATTATTAAGTAAAAACATTCATCTGCGTACTTTCATGTTTGTGAAGAAAGAAAAGGAAGATATTGTCAACTGGGATATTGAGTTTTCATTCTCTACAGTGCGAATCAGAGGACGCTAAGCAATTTCTTGTCTCTATATTTTGAAGAGTTCCTCATTTCATATTGAGCTTATAGTACCTCAGGGCTTGGAGCCACTTTCTTCTTTTTCAGAGAATCAGAAGTAGTCTTTGATTTTTAAATAAAGAGTGGTTAGGAAATCAGGAATAAGTCAGGATACTGTGGAAGGTCACTCACTAGACAGAGTTGAGAGAGCAATGGTCATTTGGAGGAGAGAGCAGGCACAGTGACAATAAGTTGGAGACTACTGAGGATGCTGGCATATTAAGATCAACATGTTGGTCTAATCTAATTATTAATATCACTTGAGAGTAAATTCCAAATTTCTTCAGGCAAGAAGTAATGATTTTCCCCCCTATGTAAGTAATAAATTTGTAGGTATTGAGTTCTTATTTGCCTTCTGGGCATGAAACAAGAACATGAAAAATGTTGTTCTTCAAATTACTAACCTTATGGCGAATGCCTTTCTTTAATGTTGGTGATTATTTCCCATTTTGGTCAGAAATCCTTAATGTTGCATTGGATACATTGGCAGTTCTTTGATATTCCGAAGCACTTTTCATTACATGTTGCTGTTCTTCCTAAAACAGCAATAGCTATAGTTGCTTTCATCAAGGAAACTTTGATTGGCAATTATTCATCTTTCTCAAGTATTGTTGCTAATCAAACACCCAACATTTAGCTTCTCTTCATCTCTTCTGCATTTTAGCTTGCATTTCCTTTGGAGATACTGCCACATAATTAATGTGATATTTTAAAAACAGTTGTTTCAAAATTTTATGGCTGATTCAGATTGAAATCTTTTATGGATTCCACACCCCACATGAAGCAATATTTGCTAATATATTCACAGCGAGAACACACTGTCGAATTAATTATTTGTGCCATTCATTCAAGGTATTCCCTTCCTATTAAACTGCTGCTTTCCTAGTCAGTATAAATTTGCTTTTCACTATTTTGGGTGACCTCTGTCATCAATGAATAGTTAAAAATGTCCTTCAGGGATTCCCTTCTGATTATCTGCAACATTTGGGGTTGAATAATAGGTGTGCTGCTTAACTCTGAGAGGTGCCCCTTTGATATTCAGTTTATTAATTATTTATAAAGCAACTGTGTAGAAGTGGAGTAATAGGAGATACAAATTAGTAGGAGCTACAGTCCTTGCTTTCAAGGAGTTCATGATCTTATTGTGGAGACAAGGTATACTTCAAAGCCTGTCTGTGTGACTAGAAGTGCATTGACCATATATGTTGTACGAGGAGGAAAAGAACACGGAATGGGTGAGTTTTAGCATAAGAGGAAAAGTAATTACAGAGCATTAGGACTGGCTCAGTATATTTGCAGTTGTTTGAATTTAGGCCACCAGGTAGAGCAGGGAGGAATGGAAATTGGACAAATAGAGTGGCATCATGAATGACAGAGTGTATGTGTTTAAGAAAATATATCTGTATTCAATCTCTAAATAGAAAATATAATTAAGAGAAAGTAAGAAGTAAACATGAAAATGTTACTTTGTTCCTGTGCTATATCCTATAATTTGCTGGTTTTAATTTCCATGCTAATCATTAAATTCATGCTTTGGAACACCACCTTGAAACTTAAAAATTAGGGCCGGGGAATTAGCTCAGTCGTTCTGGCGCCTGTCTTACAAGCGCAAGGACCCAGGTTCAATTCCCCGGTAACTATATACAATACTGGGTGTGGAGACTCATGCCCAGCAGCAACCAGTACCACATACCACAGTGCCGGGCGTGGTGGCTCATGCCTGTAATCCCAGCACTCGGGAGGCAGAGGCAGGAGGATTGCTGTGATGTGAGCTTGAGGATGAGCTCAGGGCCAGCCTTAACTACAAAGTAGACCCTGTCTCAAAAACAAACAAACAAAGAAAAAACAACAAAAAATAAAAATAAAAAAATAAAATAAAACAAAAATTATTCCAGAACTATAATCAAGTCAAATGACATTTTTCTTTCACTGTACCATTGTCTTCAGAGTCACTAGCCATAAGAATCTTAGAGTCATTGAATTTGCTTTTTTTACTTTATATGCTCAAACAAATAGATATTAAGCATAAGTTATTATGAGGCCTGCAGAATATATTCTCCCAACATTTATGAAATGCTGCTTTCCATTATTAGTATAACCTTGTGAGAATTTCAAAGAAAGAAACAGAAAACCAAGGAAATGTCCCTGTGGCCAACTGTGTAAACCTGGAAAGGTGACAGTGCTTAAGGTCAATTTTAATATCTTCACTAACATGGAAACCATGGACATGGAGGGTGTGATAGTTGTTGACAGACCATATTAGCATAGCAGAAATCAGAGAGGGGCTTGGTTGGAAGGAAAATGTCATGCTGGCTAGGAAGCTAAGACTAAAGCACAGAAGTGGCAGTTTGTGCAAACAGTGGCTTTTAACATTAACTAACAGATAGACTGCGTGCAGCAAGGACCACAGACCATCCTTGTGTAGATAGAAAATTTTACTGTCAAAAGTACCTTCTCTTTGTTAAAGGGAAGAGAGGCTCATATTTACTCTCTTGCCTATGTTGATGATGCCAAGTAAGGAATGTGCTTTTGCTTACAAATAATGCAGTTTTAATGAGAATTCAACCTTGAAGGTGAATTCTCATTAAAATTCCTGGTGAATTCCTGACAATTCAGGAACTGCTGAGCTGTAACTAACTGTAATTCAAGTCCACCTTCATGCACATTCATCCTCATTCAGCCTGATCTTTTCAAGATGGCTGCCCAGGACCTATAGTATGTTTTTGCACAATGGAATCAAAACCAATTTTCTGTGAAACTGAAATCATGGAGAAAGCATCTGCTTTTATTACTTCCTCATCACCATCATGACTCCTGAGCCATCCTGGCCTCAATTGTCAGTGTCTTCACCTGGCTGTCTTCTTTCCTCTTCCATCTTTGTGGTGGTTTCAAACTCCATTGCCCTAAGCCCCAGCTTCATCCTTGCCCTGTTAACTCCTTATTGATGACATTGCTAACTACCTTATACAAAAAACAAGGACCTTGAGGCTTCAAACTTTCTCTGTTCTTTTTATAATCTGCATAAGTTACTAATTACTATATTATTAGATTTACTTCTCTCACCCAAGAGTTGTTTATCCACCTGAAGTTTTCCCTTAGGCTTTTAAATTTTAATGCCTCTCTGCCTACTGTCTGTAGCCGGTCTACTGCACTGGCTCATTTCAGTTTCTTAACATCAACTTTCTGCCCTTGTAGGGTGCAGCGGATCTTTTATACATCTTCTATGTAGTCATTTCTCTGCAATTTCCTAAAGCCTTTTCTTGTTGAACCTTGCTCATTTTGTCTTTTACTCAGTGTGCTGATTACTGAAACAATCATTTTTGCAAAAGACAATGAAATCTGTTATTGAGGTACCAGTGGTATGGAGACAGGGACAAGCTTCAAAGCTTCCTCTTTGTGGATTTAGGGGTGTTTGTGGGATAAGTCAGGTGGTGTGAAGCATGAGGAAAGGTGATCCAAGTTAAGGGAAAGTAAAATAATTGTATGTCCATGTGTAGCTGGACTTTTTGGTTCTTCCATGGATGCATGTTCAGATGCATGGTGTTGATGTGATCCAAGGTAGGTTTTTAGCCCTTGATATTAACAGGTCACCAGCAGATGCTTGGTGGTATATTTGGGGGGATTGGTAGTTTTAAACAGTTTGAGTTAGATGGGGCTACCTGCAAATTCACACACACACATACACACACACACACACATCAAAAAAAAAAACAAGTTAAAAAGTTGTTACCATAGTGATCATAGATTACAAGTGTTTGCTATGGTAACCTGATTTATTTAATGCTTAACTAATTTATTAGTGATAAAGCAAGTTACTAGAAGCAAGAGCTTTTCCTTTATTCCTATTTCTACTTCACTCCTTATCTTATAGTTGAGTTTTCTATCCTTAAAATTTCCACAATTGAGAAATTCCTGAAGAATAAGCTAAGAAACATTTGCTTTGAAGTCAGAAGGTCTCTGGGTCAGAATGTGAAGCTGATTCAGAGATGATGGTGCTTATGATAATAAGGAGCCCTTGTTGTTTTTGGACTAGGTATGTGTACATGGGGTCTCCATACCAACCAAGTGGTTGTACTTAAGGATTTGTAAGGATCTGGGCTTCCAGTACCTTAGAAATACTTTGAATATATTACCCTGAATTATTGAGTCACTTTTGAGCCAGTAATATAGGAAAAGTGATATCTGGTTTCTAAGCACAGGTAGGTCAAATTATTTTTATATCATAGATTTTCTACAGAAAATATGTGAATTAATTCACCATAGAAAATATATGAATTAGTCCTGGGAAATATCTATCCATTTGTTTATGGTTTGTACTTAATCTGTAATATGGGGGCTTCAGAAGCTTCTGGGATAAATAACTACAATGCACCTTTGTTACTGTAGTGAGCAGTGGTGAAAGAGAAGGAAATTCAGAAGAGATTAAGGAAGGCCAGGTTGTCAGGATGGCAGAACTGATCAATGGCATGAGATGTGGAAAGAAGAAAACCTATACATCTTCCTGGAATTTTGTTGGGTTATGTTTGCTGTTCCACAGAGTAAAAAGGTGACATCCATGGCAGAATATGTATACATTTTAAACAAAAGTTTCACTAGAAACTATGAAGGAAAAAAATTGGATATTTTTTAATGACCTTGGCCTAATGAAGGATTTGTTGCATTTTAAATGTTCTGTAGACCTACACAGTAGATTCACTTACTTTTTCCTTCCTGAAGATCCTAGGAAATTGAACAGTAAAGTAGTACTGTCATCCTTATTTTAAAAATGAGAAAGCCATCTCAAGGTCTTGAATTGCCTAAACCATCCAGATAGTAGCTGAATGTGTATGTGAATGGAGGTTACCTTAATCCACTGCAGTGACCATCCGACCTTATCAGTGGGCTTCTCTTTTAATTTAAGGCTACGTGATAACAGGTCAAAAGAAAGGAACTTCTGAAGATGTTGAGAGAGGTGATGTTGGGACTGAAAAGACTGATGATAAAGATAAAGTCTCTCTATGCAGGAGAAGAAAGGTTCTAGAACATGATGGTTGAGGGAGAATATTATCCTTAAAGAAGAAGAAAGGTTTTGCTTTTCTGTGATTTCAGGACAGGTTGAATACAGGATCTAGGATTTAGAATGTGTTACATAGTCTTAGTGGTAACGAATGAGATGTGAGCTTCATTCTCCTGCTTTGTTTCATAGAATGAAGATCAACAGAAGCCTTTGGGGTTTTCTTCTGTAGTAATCCCAGAGTGCATTTGCTGCATGTTTGTAGTTGGTCTTATATGTATGAATACTACTCATCAATCTTAATGAATCACTGAACATAAAATAAATACTTCACTCTCTGCATTGCCAGATCTTTGAACTTTAATGCTCATGTATCTTTCAGAATGGACCCTTAAGAAATAAAAAAATTTTGAAATTTAATAAACTCTCACTTTATTCTTTGAATTCTTACTCAAGGAATAAAAAAATAAAAATAAAATTAAAAAAGGAAATAAATAAATAAATAAAATAAAAAAAATTAAAAAAGGAAATAAATTTGCCCTTACTTGTTAGTATATTGGCAGTCCATGCAGTTTACAGTCATCTTGAGGTCTGATTACATGTACATACCACAACTTATTTTTTGTTTGCTTGTTTAATCCCCTTCCCCTACTCTCCTCTTCCTTCCTTTCTCTCCTCCAGTTCCCTTATTCCATTTATCATTCTTGTTGACATTAATCTTAATTCCTGCTATTGTGTATAATATTTATGCTTATTGAAGTTATTAAGTTTCTAGACATGGCATATCTATATTCTGCTTATCTTCACTTCCCTTTCTTCTGTCTCTTGGCCCTTGTTTCCTTGATTGATGTCTGTTTTGCAGAGATCCATTCTTTTGTCCTTTTTCCATTCTTTGTAATTCTCTTCCCTGGTGCTTTGCCTCCCTCAAATAAGAGATTCTATAAGATATTTAAACATTTGTTTCTGGTTTATTTCACTCATCATTATATTTCCTGGTTGCATCCATTTTCATACAAATGTCAAATTTGGCATTCTTGATTGAGTAATATTCCATTATACATAGATTCCATGTTTTCTTTCTCTTGCCATCTGTCGATGGAGAGACATACTGCTTCCAGCCTGTCTTAGCTTTATGAGTTGTGCTGCTATAAGCATTGGTGTGCTTGCATCATTTTGGCATGATGACTTAAGCTCATTGGGGAAGTTACCTAGTAGAGGGAAAGCTGGGTCATAAGCAATTTTTAATTTCAGTTCTTTGAGAAATCTCATAATGGTTGTACTAATTTATATTCCTACCAACAATGAGACAGCTAACAGCATTTATTATTGTATGATTTCTCAATGATTGCCATTTTTTCCAGAGTATGGTGGAATCTTAGTGTTGTTTTAATTTGCATTTCTCTAAAGTACAAAAATGTTCAGAATTTTTTTATATATTTGTTGACCACTTGTATTTCTTTCTCTGTGAAATATTTATTCATTTATCTTGCCCATTTCATGACTGGGCCTTTAATTTTTGGTTGTTTTAATTAATTAATTAATTTATTTTTGAGTTCTTTGTGTATTCTAGACATTCATTTTCTGTCTAAGAAATAGCTAGGACAAATTTCTTCCATTTTGCAGGTTGTCTCTTATTCTACTGATTGATTCTTTGGTTGTATAGAAGCTTTCTAGTATTATATAAATCCACTTTAGATTATCAGTACTATTTCATATGCAACTGAGGTTCTGGTATTCTAGGTATTTTTTCCAGTAAGTTTGATGTTTCTGTCTTAATGTATAGATCTTTGATCTATTTTGATTTTAATTTGGTATATGATAAGGGAAATATGGATCCAGTTTAAATCTTCTGAAAACAGATAACAGTTTTCCCAGCATAACTTATTTAATAGACTCTGTTTCTTGCAGCTTATGCTTTTGGCCCATTTCTCAAAGATCAAACAGTTGAATATATTTGGGGAGATTTCTGTACCAGTTCTATTCAACTGATCTATGTATCTGTTTCTCTTTTTCCTGTATGCCTTGTGCTTTTTATTATTATTGCTTTGTAGTGTAGTTGGAAGTCACATGTTATTATACCTGTTGCTTTGCTCATTGCCCAAAAATTGCCTTTTCTGTATAATTCTCTTCTGAATCTATATGAATTTTATGAAGTTTGTTTTTAATTCCAAGAGTGTTTTTGTAGTGTTCTTTTAGTCTTCTATATGGAGTATCATATTACCTGCAAATAGTAATTTGGATTCTTCTTTTCTCATATGTATCCCTTTTATTTCTTTATCTTAATTGTTCTGGCTAATGTTTTAAGAACTGTGTTGAATAGAACTGATAGTGTGCATCTTTGAGTTCTTCCTGATTGTAAGGGGAATGTCTTTATTTTTTCCTTGTTTAATATGATGCTGGCTCGTACTTGTCATAAATACATTTTATTATATTCAAGTATGGTTCTTCTATTCCTGTTCAATTCTGGGATTTTTAAATCAGGAAATGGTGCTGAACTTTGTTGAAAGTCTTTTTTTAAGCTATAGATAAGATCATATGAGCTTTGACCTTCTTTCTACTAGTGTGATGTATTATATTTATGGATTTACATGTTGAAGCATCCTTTCATCTTGAATGAAACCTACTTGATTATGATATATGATCTTTTGATAGTGGTGTGCTGATTTTATTTGCTAATATTTTATTAAGGAGGTTTGCAACTGTATTCATTAAGGAGATTAGTCTGTAGTTTTCTTTTTTAGTTGGGTCATTATTTGGTTTTGGATTGAGATGATTCTACATTCTATAAATGAATTTGGGAGTGTCTAACCCATTCATTTCCTTTGAAGAGCTTGAGAAATATTGATGATGTAATATTCCTAAGGCTTTTGTAAAATTTGACTCTTATCAGTTGGTAGATTTTATTTTTTCTGTGACAATTTAATCACTTTTTAGGGGTTGGTAAGCATAATTATGTCTTCTTGTGTTACTTTTGGTAGTTTGTATGTGTCAAAGCAGCTATCTATTTCTTCAAAAAATCTGCTGATTTGTTGGAATATAATTTTTCAAAGTAGGTATTATCTTCTAGATTTTGACAACGTCTGTTGTGATTTCACCTTTTCATTTCTATATCCATTGATATCAATCTTCTCTTTCTCTTTCTTGGTGAGTCTGCCTAAATGTTTATCTGTTTTATTTATTCTTAAAAAACAGCTCTTTGATTTATTGAGGGTTTTTGTTTGTTTGTTTGTTTGTTTTACTATTTAAAACAATCTCACTTTCATTGATTTCTGCTGTCATCTTTAAATTTCCCTTGTTAATTCTGATTTGGGCCTAGTTTGTTGTATCTCAAGTATGTTAAGATTTTTTCATCTAGTTATTTTTTTAAACATGCTCTGTTTTCCTAGTGTGATGAATTTTCCTCTTAGAATTGTGTTTGTGAGTTTTAAATATACTGTAGAATCATTGTCATTAATTCCCATAAAAATTTAAGATTTCTTTTATTTCTCTGTGGCCCATTAGTTGTTTTGAATATATTATTGATTTTCTAAGTGTGTTTTCCTTTTCTAAAATTTCTTATGTTGTTGATTTTCTGTTTTCTTTCTTTCTTTTTTTGAGACAGGGTCTCACTTTGTGGTTCAGGCTGGCCCTGAGCTCAGCCTCCAACTCACATCACAGCAATCCTCCTGCCTTTGCCTCCCGAGTGCTGGGATTACAGGCATGAGCCACCACGCCCGGCACTGTGGTATGTGGTACTGGTTGCTGTTGGGCGTGAGTCTCCACGCCCAGTATGGTATGTGGTTACTGGGGAATCGAACCAAGATCCTTGCGCTTGCAAGACAGGTGCCGGAATGACTCAGCTAACTCCCCGGCCCCTGATTTTCTGTTTTCATTGCACAATGGTCTGATAGTATGCAGCAGGTAATTTTATTTACTTAAGAAGCCTTTGTGGATTAGTGTATGATCTATTTTGGAAAAGTATCATGTGCTGTTGCAAAGAATGTGTACTCTGTTATAGTGAGGTGGAATACTCTGAATATATATCTATTAAATCTGTATGTTTGAGGGTGTGATTAAGCTATAATATTTCTCTTTTAAAATTAATTGAGTTTATTCATACATTTTAGATTGAATTTATGATTACATTCATCATTGAGAATTTGCAGCTGTACATTTTATATCTTGATTCTTATATTTTCCCATTCCTGTAAATTCCCTTTCCCCCATATGCATAAGCTTTATTTTCATGTACTCCTTATTTTCAATATTTCCTTTCCCTACTTTCCTTTCCCCTTCCTCCCCTCTCTACTTCTCCTTTCCCTTTAATCATCTTCTATTTTAGAACATCTATTATACTGTTTGGCCCTCATTTATAGTTTCAATTTCTCATACAGGACAAATGATTTGGTATTTACACCTATGAATCTACTTATTTCACTCATGACTATGGCATGAGTGTGCATCCGTTTAGTTCTGAATGACTCAAATTTGTCAGGATTTATGGCTGAGAAGTACTCCATTTATAGAAAAACCTCATCTTTATCCAGTCACCATTTGATAGGCTTATGGGCTGTTTCCAAGAATTAGCCATTACAAACTATGCCACTATTGACATGGGTGCCATCTGTCACTCTGGTATGATTCTTTTAGTTCTTTTGGAAATGTACCCAGCAGGGCAATAGCAGGGTCAAATGGGATCTCTAATCCTAGTTTTTTGAGGAATCTCAAAACTGATTTCCACAATAGCTGCACCAGTGTTCAAATCCTGCCAACACTGAAGATGGGTTCTTTTCTCCTTGTAGACCTGAGGACCAATGAAACAGATTAGAAGATATTTTTCTTTATTGGCATTTTATGTAATTGATTTATCTCCTTGAAAAAGTAGGATATTAAAATCCCCCAGTATGATTGTGTTAGTGTGCATTTAATGTTTTGATTTCAGCAGTTTTTGTTCTATAAAGATAGGTGTCCAGTATTTGATGCTTATGTACATAACAGTGTTATCTCTTCTTGTTGGATTGTTCCCTTACCAGTATATAGTGACCTTCTTTGTCTCTTTTAATCAATTTAAGGTTGAAGTTCATCATGGCCAATACTAGAATTGTTACCCCTGCTTGTTTCTGCAATACTAATGCATGAAGTGTCGTATTTTTATCCTTTAATTTCTGGTGTATTAATATCTTTTGCATTAGATGAGGTTTTTTTTTTTTAATTCAATTGATTTTTAGATTCTGTTTTTTGATTCAGTCTGTCACTCTGTGTCTTTTAACAGTTGTGGTTCTGAAGTTGTTAGCTTCATTTGTGAGTCTCAATTGATGGCAAATGGCAAAACTCAGTCTGATGAAACCATAGAGGATAATCTCCATCACAAATACATATAATCCATGTAGTATTGGTGTAGTCTTGAAGCATAATATGTGGCAAGCATTGTCTGTGTCTCAAAATAGTAACATATCAATTATATATTTACTATAAAAATTTACTATATACTTGTTACATTATCTTCTTCCACTACTATTAAATTATAAATCTTCAGAAGATGAAATTGTACAGTGTTTTGTCATGTCGAATTAGGTATTTGGAAAAAGCTTTAGTCTCACTTTTAAAAGCTAATAAACAATCCCATTATATTTTGTGAGTTTAATAATTTAAATATAGCTTATGTTGTCTATGACATATTGCTTTGAATAATTTAACCCTTTTGGTTACTAGTTTTTAAAAATAGTCTTCTGGGCTGGGGATTTAGCTCAGTGGTTCTGGTGCCTGCCTTGCAAGTTCAAGAGCCTGGGTTTGATCCCTAGTGACCACATGCAACAAAGCTGGGCATAGTGACTCATGCCCATCAGCAATCAATGCCACACACCACAATGCTGCGTGTGGTGGCTCATGCCTGTAATCCTAGCACTCAGGAGACAGAGGTAGGAGGATTACTGAGTTTGAGACTGAGTTCAGGACCAGCCTGAATTACAAATTGAGACCCTGTCTCAAAAAAAAAAAAAAAAAAAGTCTGCTAATTGTTACTCTGAATGAGTGAAACGTTGAAAAGAATCAGTAGTTATGTGTTTCTGACTCCTAGGTTTGTTTCATCCTTTTTCCTGTTCTTTTTTCTTTTTACCATATATTATCATTTGTTCTTTAGATTTCTTTCTCTGGAATTGTTTATATATATTTATATGAACACACACATGCATATGCTGGCTAGGCCTTCAGTTTCTAAATGGTT
>PVIR01011016.1:0-48356 GCA_004026965.1 Petromus typicus | reverse complement strand
TGTAAAGCAAGCTCTTGGAAAAATAGTTAACTTTAGATTTTTGTATGTTTCCCAGAGTTCCAGTGGATCAGTTTCACTGGAAGGATTATTCTTCAAAGAAAAGTACAGGTTTGTGGATAGCAGATTAGGTGATAGTGTTGCCCACTGTGTTTTAAAATTATTGATGTCACATGAGTGCATCTCAAAATAATTATGCTGAGTGATGTCAGCTAGAAAAAATGATTACCTTTTCTAAAGGAATTTTATAGTTTAAAACAGCAAAATCGGTTATCCTAAGAGAAGTTAGATCAATGGCTGCTTAAGAGGTGATAGGTAGTGGATTATAGATGGGTACCAGAAATTTATAGGAGTGATAGATATTCTCATCATTGTGTTGATGTTTTTACAGTTGTGTACATCTCAGAAATTATTAAACTATGTACCTTATGTGAAGTTATTATGTGTCAGTTATACCCTAATAAAGCTGTTAACTATATGTGGCATGCACCATGTTATAATCAACTAACTGCTTAGTATCTGTCTCTGAGACTAGACCTTGAGCTCCAAGAAGACAGATGCTCTATTTTTTCTAAGCCCTCATCAAGTAGGTTGAATGAATAGATATTATTCAGCCAAAGCACAAACAGCTATTATTTCTTGAGCACTTCCTATGGGCAGCTAGATGCTGTGCTAAACATATTATTTTATGAATCTCCCCAACATATTTTAAGAAAGATAATCTCAGTATCTCCATTTTATACTGCATAAAAGGAGAACAGAGCTTAGAGCAGCCCAGTACCACTCTCTAGCCCACTGGCTAACTGGTGGAGAGAGCTCCAAAATTCAGGCTGAGTTAAAGTCTATGATCGTAACTTTTTTATGTGGACCCTTTGGTATTTTTTAATGACCTCTGTAACAGAGACTTTTATGAAACCATGACATAGAAATTTGCAAGGGTATAGGATTCAGCTCCTAGGACTCCTTTTTCCACACAAGAGGGGTTTCAGTAAACATTTAAAAATTAATGAGTGAACTAATGCTTAATGTCTTTTTAAGAGGAAATCCTTTTCTTTCTGTGTACTTTCCAGTTCTGAGTAGAACCGGCGATGTCACATCATTTGCAGCTCTGTTTCTACTGGAAGCTGAATGCAGGGAAGGACAGCGACAGCCTTTGGGGGAGTGTGGGCTTTGGCCAGCAGATCTAGTCCCTCTCTCTGTGTCAGAGAGATTATAACACATTAAACTTACAAATATGAGTTTAGCTGAATAGTAGTGGTTCCCAATTATTTCTCACATACCATTAGATAAGAGATCATGTTGGGATTCATATGGACTGCTATTTTATCTGTAAGTGCTACTTTAAAAAATAACTTGGAATGTTTTATAGCCCCATTTGAAAAATCCTTTCTTCAGACCATAATGTTAAGTGAAATAAATCAGATGCATGAGCTTAAATAGTGCATGATTTCTCTTATATGAAAAACCCAAAACATAAGTAAAGAGCAAAATAAACAAGAGATAATTGGAAGCAGGCAGATAGATCTTTCTCAAATGAGGAGGGGGTCAAGAGATGGAAGAGGAGAAGAAGAGGAGAGTGAAAGGGATGGAAAAAAAGAATTAAAATGTGTTATGTCCATGTGCCAACATTGCACAAGGAATGTAAATATTATACTGTATATTGCAAATGTATACTAACAAAAATAAATTTAAAAATCTCTTCTAGGGAAATGCAATATATCATTGACTTTATTAGTCTCATCTTTCATCCACATTCTCGTCCTTGTTCATTTATTTGATCAAAAAACTTGTCAATCTTGACATGTACTGTGTATGTGTTAGATGCTGACATTGGTCCCTAAGGAATATTCATAAAGGGAATTTGCTTTAGGGTCAGAAATTTGGCCTTTCCTCCAATAGTTTTGCTTTTGGAGATCATAGATGTATCTTTTTTTTTTTTTTTTTTTTAGACAGGTTTCCACTTTGTAGTTCAGGCTGGTCCTGAACTCAGCTCTGAACTCAGCAGCAATCCTCCTGCCTCAGCCTTCTGAGTGCTAGGATTATAGGCATAAGCTATTACACCTGGCACTGTGGTACGTGGCAGTGATTGCTGGTGGGCATGAGTCACCATGCCTGGCTTTGTTGTATGTGGTTGCCTGGGATTAAACCCAGACCCTTGTGCTTGCAAGGCAGGCACTGGAACCACTGAGCTAAATCCCTGGCCCCATAAATGTATCTTAACTGCTGTATTTTAATATTTGCCTGTCAGTTTTGCCAAAATCATAGTTCATTTTGGTCAAGTTACTTGACCATATTTCCCTTGCTTCTTATTGTAAAAGTAGACTGCTGACTTCTGATCCTTTTTGAGTTATATTAGGAAAAAAGTAATGAAGTGCACAAAGAATAAGAACAATTCAGTGATCAACCTTCTGAGTCTGTGCACCACTCTCCCCCATGTGTGTGTGACTTGAAGAGTACTAAATCTGTTTAGTTTTTTGATATGTAGGTACTTTGCCTATAACTTGATTTCTCCTGAGATGACTTTTGAATTAATTATTTTCTTATCTTTATGTTCTAGGTTGAACATGATGAAGGTTTTGAGTTTTGGAGTTTGATAATTTCTATTAATGTCATTCTAGCAAATTAATCATCTCTTTAATATGGAGGAATGTTTTTGTTCAAGTTCTAGGGAAAGGGCCATGGACAAGATTACTTTTGATGGGTCTAAGAGGAGGATATATTAGAGATGTTTAGGGAAATCCTGTCTGCAATGTATTGGTGATGAATAAAATGAATGCATAATATCTTATAATTAAGTTAATGATTGCTAATTTGTTGAGAGTCCTTTTTAATGATATAGAGGAATACTCTGGAGACAAGTGTGGTTATCCTTAATTTAAATATTATTTCATGACTTCTAGTTATTATAGTCCTAGAGTATGGGGAGAGATTTTTGTGTGCATCAAATTGCTTTTTCCATATGACCTTAATCACTTTACATGAAATTATCTGCCCACCTGCAGATCCCCTCAAGTTAAGGATAGTATTGTGTTGAAGCTCATGTCTGGAGTGCCTCCAGAAGGTATTGGCTGACGTACTAGGAATACCCATTGCTGAGGCTCTGCAACGTCCTTGTATCTCTTGATTCTTTTCCCTGACACTGCTTTTGACTTCCAAGTCTTGAGAAAATCTGGGTTGTATGAGTAGGAACAGATTGTTGATTCCTCTGCTGCACACAGATCTAGGTTTACATACTCATTTGGTCTCCTATCAGCTATGTGACCTTGGTGAAAATAGATCTTTTTCTGTTCCCTAGTTTTTAAATTAATTAATTAATTAATTTTTTGGTGGTAGTGGGGATTATACACAGAGCTTGTGTATGCTAAGTGTGTATGCTACCACTGAGCTATGCCTGACCTCCAATTCTCTTAATTTGAAAGCTTGAAGATTCGTGTCTATTGAATTATGAGAACTAATTAAAATAAGGACCAGCATGGTGATAGCAGACCCTTATTCTGTGGTAGTATCATCACAATTTTAATCAATCTACTCTGTTAGTAATGTTTAAAACTCCTAGTTGATTGTTTTAATAGTCTCTTAACTACTTTTTCTGACTTTTTCAAATCACTTCTGCTTTCAGGTCAGTTTAGATATTGCTTCCTGATTAAATATTTATAACATATTTACTGTGTGCTAGACGCTAGACTTTTTCTGTCTTCTGATTTAAAACAAATAAATAGCTCATGGTAGTCAGTGGTTTGCAAGGGAATAGATTTGATACAGGACACATAAATTTATGGAAGAATCTTATAAAATACATTCAAACAGTCAAATGCAGAAGAGATCTGTCCATGTGCTGCAGACCCAAAGAATTCAGCTGAAGGCCTGCTTCCCATTATAAAGTCCCACAGGAGTCTAGTCAAAAACCTAGAGCCCACTGCAGTGTCTCATGCATGCTCCCATCAAGGATTTGCACAAGAAAGGCCCAGGGGCCAGTGGTGGAATCCAGAAAGTCTGTGCCAGAGTGGTGAAAGATCTGTGCCCGAAGGCTGAGAAGTCTGCCCTGGAGCCAGGCAGTACCACTCAAGGTGAATATCTGAGCTCCCCCAAGAGAAGAGCAGCCATCCCTGGTGACAGTGAGGACCTGAGCTTTTCCTTCAAGGAGAACAGCTGGATTTGTATAAGGAAAACCAGTTTTGGCAAGCCTCTCCAGGAAAATCAACAGCATACAGTATTCCCCTCCATTTCTCCCTTTATGCCATTGGCAGCAATCCTCATGTGGGTCTTCCATGCCCAAACCATACTGATTCAGTTCATCTGAGTGTTCTTACTTAAACTGACCATTAGTCAATCCACCACACCATACCTTTGAACCTAGAAGATAAAATGCCCTTCGGTTGCAGGTCATTCTGCATATAACCTATATTTGTAGGCTTATCATCCACTTCTCCCCTCACATGCCCTTCAGTCCTTGCACATGAGTACTGTGTTCTTAGTTGTTAGGATTTGGGATGAGCTGCCAAAACCCAGGAAGGACAAGCCATGCCCACCACCCACCTCTACTCACTTACCTCCCTCTTTTTGTAATGTGGGAAAGAACAAAAAATGAAGTTTGACCATTAATACTCAGGGTTCTGAGACAGAGGTCTGAGAAAAGCTGGATTTGACTATGACTTTAGACTTGAACACAGCTAATGCCTCTTTCTGTTTCAAATCTCAGTATTGAAATTGTGCTTCATTTTGATCAACCATATGCAAGATTGAAGCTGGAAGAGAGAAGCAGATAGGTAGCACCAGGCTCAAGGAGGCCAGCCAGGCTGCCTCTGGGTGGAGACTTCCCTGGCTATGTATTGGGGGAGCTAGCAAGCAGGTTCCAAGAGGACTTAAGGGACATACATTGAACATAGCATTGAACCTGACTGCTAAACCATTAAGACCTGGTGATCCTGCGGCCATGACCTTCACTGCCGAGGACGGACTCTAATCTCTTGTGAAGGTTAAAAATTATTTTTTCTTACTAAGGAGGTATAAAGTCTCTAGGAAGGCCATAGGCAAAGCTGAATGATGTGGAGAAAAGTTCAGTTTCCCGTACTCCTGTTATGTGACTATGACAGTTCTTTCAGTGTAATCTTTACTTAAAGTTAACTTTTTCCATCTCAACCTACTTACAATTAACCAATATTTTTCCAACTTGAGCTCTCATATACCCCTTAAAACATCTTTCTGATTCACCCTTTATTTCTTTCCTTGGCGATTCCAAAGCAGTTTATAAAGCGGTTTGTGTCCACTTTGGCAAATGTAAGATTCATATTTTGTTACCAGTTTTCTTCTATTTTAGTTGGTACAGTGAGTACTGCCTGTGAAAATACTGCCTGTTAGTACTGCCTGTGAGTACTATACAGTTTTGAAGATGTCCTTGAGAAATCTGAGGACTACAAACATATAAAAAAGTGTATATAGAAAAGTATAGTTTAGAAAGATTGTCACTAGCTGCATTGTAATGGCTATGGTGTACCGTACCAGAGAGCTTGGACGTTATCTTTTATCCATTGAAGAACTTCATTATGAAGTGTGTCCACATTAAACTTGCCTTTTACTAAGATCATTCTGGTAGTTTTCAGAAAACAGATTTAAAGAGGGGAATAGAAAATACAGAACAGAGACTATTACAAATATTTAAATGAAAACTAATGGGTCTAAGCTGAGTAGTGATAGTAAAGACCAAGGGTATAGAAGGTAGAGACATAATAGGATACAAGATCAGCATGCCTTGGGAAAGCTTCTTAATTTTTGGCTTGTTTGAGTGATAAAGGTTGAAACTCTTTAAGGAGAACATTTATGAAAGAAGATAATAAAATTTTATCTTACCTACTTTCCTAGGTTTTGTGTTTCTTGAGAATAAGATCCTAGCATTTGTCCTTTGGTCTGTCCATCCATTGCTCATCTTTTCAGTGTTTTGAGGTACACACTTTGTGTCTAATATTGGACAAAATAATCGTTTCCAGTGGTGTCTGAGTATGTATTTGTCAATCTTTTTATCTTTACCATAATGCATTGTATGTATCCAGCAATATTTGTTGAATAAACTATGGGAAACTTTCCCTCAGATTTTCTGAAAAATAAGACTCAATATCTGCTACTATCACCCACCATTATCGCGTCTTGCCACTCTCAGGATATTTAGACAGAATAGGTTTACAAGTTATAAAAGTATATGTGTTAGGATGGTTTTATCACTGAGGCACATCACATTTTTGCTATTGAATTTTGGTGATAGAGGTGGCATTGCATTCTCAATGACATACTTGGAAGTGACCCATGAAGTAGTCATTGAACTGATGTGTGAACTCATTACTAAAAATTGTTGCATTGATTCCAAAGAGTTACATGTACAAAAAAAATCTTACATTCTAACTGAACAAATTGTTCATGTTATTGAATTAAATTTGTGTTAAAGTAGCAACATATGGCTATTTAAATTTAAGTAAAATTAAAACTTCAGTTCTGTAGTTGTACTAGTTCCAACATTCAGCTACATACAGCTGGTGGTTTCTGTACTGGCCAGTGCACATACAGAACTTTCCAACCTTCACAGACAGTCCTGCTAAACCGTGCTGTTTTAAACATGCAGTATGTATTAATTACAGGCTCTGGAGTTCCACCGCCTGGTTAGAATCTGGTTCTGATTGTGCAATAGGTGAATTAATCTTGTCCCTGTCTTCATTGTAAGGTGAGGATAGTACTAATAGCTATCTCATATGGCAGTTGTGAAAATTAAGCTACATAATGTAAAATATTTGCAACAGTGTCTGGCCCTGAGCAACTGCTGGTTGTGTGTGCCACCATCATCACTATGATACTCTTTTCCTAGAATATACTTATTCTTTGAATCTGAAAAAGAACAGAATTTACTTTTCCTAGAGTTGAACTCTAAGTGGCTTCTAGGAAAAGAAAATGTTTTCTGTTGTAGCCAGCACTCTGTATAGCCTGTGACAGTTATATAGAAACATCAGTTTAGATATGTTAGAGTTATTTTGGAAGACTGTACCATATAAATCATTCATTTGTTCGTTCATCCAAAAATGTGTGAGGATTGCTTTTGAAGCATGGAACACTGTATTTGTATGAGTTGGAGACTTAAGAGCATTATTTGGTATGAAAAGTCCTCTGCAGAAGGGACCAGTAGTCAGATTTTTGTACAAAGCCAGGACAGGCTCTCCTTCGTAGTTTTGGGATGAGACTGTTAGGTGAACTGTTGCAACTGAATTCCCTTTTGTAGATTTTGACTGTTCTGGGCATTTTGTTGTAGTTACTTGGGGCTCTTAATTTGTTTTTATTACATTCTTTTTTAGACTCTTAAAGCAGTGGCCTTTTCATCACTACATATGCACAATTTGTTATTGGTGTTATTGGGAATTGCTGATGTAAAGAGTTCTGTGACTTTTGGGAATATTAATAAGCCTCTTAAAGTACTTGTTCAATTATATCCCCTGACCTGCTGTCCAGAGGTTGAGCTGTCATTAACTGAAGAAGCTTTTTATGGTTTAAGTGGTGGTGGAGAAGCCATTGTCTTTCTTCTCTTCTTTGTTTTGCTTGTTTCATTCACTCTTTTGAGGGGAGCAGCAGGGGAACAGGACAGCCCTTTTTAGAGCAATAATGTCCTAGAGATTACAAAAGAGCGCTAGTTAGGTTTTATATTACTACTGTACCTGTTTTTGATTAAGAAATAGTTGTATCCACAGGTTAGAAAGATAATTTATTTTACTTAGTAGAGTATAGTTTCTTTCCACCTCAGACATTAGGGTTAGAGTTCCATCTTTTATTTGCATTAAGTAGAAAGCATTTTCTTTAAGTCTTATAAGAAGGAAGCTTAATTTTTCATTGGTTTCAGCCTTATAGATCCTGGGCCCACGTATGAGGTTGCCTAGGATCGAAAAAACGTTTTTAAAAAATGACACCAGATATTGCATTGTGGGACTCGAAGTGGCCAAGAAATACTTGGGTTTGATGTTGGTACCTCCTGCTATCATCCACCAATCTGTTGTGAAATTCTTTTGTTGTCAGATTTGTGGTTTCCTTTCAGATAGGAGATCATCTGATTTGCAGCATGAAAGTACATCTTCCTAAGTTTCTATGACAGAAAGATATTGAAGGAGAAGGAGAAAATCCAAACACCAGAGACTAGACAAGCTGGCAGGAAATTGCAAATATGGTGGAATTTCCATTGCTTTCCATTTTGTGAAGTCATGGATAATTTAAAAAGTATTTGCTTTTACTTTTGTTGTTTCTTTGCTTGCAACCACGTCTATCTGCCAACCTTTCTGAAATGTCATGATGTAATTATTTTAACAGGCACTGTATGCTCCTTTATTTGGGGGATATTAACCTTTCTAAACAAAAGAAATGTTAATATACACTGGAGACACAACTAATGGGATTTCATTTTTCTTGTTAGGCAAGAAGCTTGATTTTTTTTTTTTTTAACTTCTTGTAAAAGAATGCGGCAAGTGAAATAATTGCCTTAAGCTAATCCATGATAGCGATTTTAAACGTGACTTTCCAGATCACTTTTATACGGCTTAGAAAGAATAATGTGATTTTCTTGTTTTTGTTTGCTTTAGCTAAACAGTGTTGAAGGATGATATAAATTCAATGAATTCAAAACAAAGAAAATGCTAATTGCTAATGCGCTGAGTTCTTTTAAGGCCTGAAATATAGTGTTTAATTCATATGCATTGTTTATTTTATATAGATTTAATTTTTTTGAAAGTTAGCATAGGACAAACTCACCATAAATTAGCTAGTTACTCATTTTCTGCATCACTCTGTATTCTTGCTTGATGTTTAAATACATATGCCCCAAATATATTGTCATTTTATAAAACGATACGGGCATTCGTTTTCAGGCAGAAGGCAGAATACTTTTAGGATTTCTATAAGACTTTCCTTCTCTCCATGTCTTTCGCTTTCTCCTTCTCTACCTTCTTTCTCTTTCTCTTTCTTCTTTCATGGTAAGTATCCATTGTACCATTTTCATAAATCTTCTGAATCACCAGTTTAACCAAAGCGCATGCATGTGCTGTGGTGTAGATGATGTTAGAGATAGTAAGTGTGTGAAGCAGATTAAAGTAATCGGCTCACCTGGTATCAAGCCCATGCCTTTGGCCTTGTCAAGATGAGCGATCTGTCCCACGGTGATAGCACCAAGAACAGTGAAGACAGTAGCAGGAGAGCACTGTTGAACTGAAATCTGGTCCTCTTCTCTGTCAAACTCTGGAACAGCTTTCGGTTTCAGCAACAAAGGTGATGAGTTTTTGCTGTTTTGGATTATTGAGACAGGATGAAGTGGTTTCCCTTCCATCCCAGGCCAGTATACCAACAGAATCAGACTTTAAAATGAACGTGCTAATTTCATTTGGTGGCTTTCAAACTTGAAATATGGGCTCAAACAGAAATTATTCAAGAGTCAGTTGAGATTATTTATTTTTTACATTGTTAATTATTATTTCGTGGTAGCAGTTTACTTTATGTTGTCTGGCACTTATATCCCAAACTAGCCACTGTTTTGGGAACAGAATCAGTAGGGTTGTCATTCTCTTCACAGAGAATCAGGACTATTTTATGGGCCTAGACCCTTTTGTGTATTAAAGAAGGCTTTTTCTTGAAAGTAGTCATGAATATGAAATAGAATCTGGATAACTTCAGAAATTAATAGGTTTATATTTTAGTCTTGATTTTAAAAGTACAGTATATTTTTCTGACATTCTAATCACTTTTCTCTGTATTAAATTTAATCTGTTTTATTGGGATATAGTAAATTTTTGTTACACGGAACATAGGAGTGATACACACAATACAGTTAACAAATAAATACAAAATGAAATTGAATATAACCCCTTGATGCGTAAAGGAAGATGAGAGGAAGACAGAGTTGATTGCATGTCTGGAAGCATATCTGCCTGATTTATGCTCTAAATTTAGTACTGAGTTTCCTTTGTAATAGTCAAATGTCACATTAGCATGTCCCTTTTAATAATCTAATATGCTACCAGTGACAATAAATACATGCACTGAGTCTCGCTCAGGGTTTCTCCAACTTCACAGGCCTGTGACCCTTCCCAATGTAGTTAAATTGCCCAGATGACCCTCCTGTCATATATTTTTAATTGTAAAGCACTTGAAATTAATCATGTTTTATTTCTTTTTAAATAAGCACCTCAAGAGCAGTGGTGAGCAGTCTTGCTCACAGCACTTATCCACTCTTGAAGAAAATTAAAGATTGGAAAGGGCCTTGCGGCGCAGTGGCAGCAAAGCCACGTGCATGGGGGAAAACACGGCAGACAAGAACTGCGTTCGATGCTCCTCTGCACAATCTCTCGCTTGTGCACTCAATGAAAATTGGCATCGGCTCATATCGCAATGCAAAAGCATTTTGAATTATTACCGCACATCTTCAAGTGGTCATAGCCTACGATTTCAAGTACTGCAGTTGAAGACTAAGATTTTCCACAATTTGTATGGTAACTGAATGCCTTTCATTTCAACTATGCTCGGCTAATCTTTAGGAGAATTGGAATCTGCCTCGGAACTAATTATGATTTACAGAAATTGATAATTTATCTTCTGCATGTGTCTGCAGAAAGAAATTACTATTAAATTTGATTAACAAATGACAGATTTCAGCCCAGTAATTGACTGTCTTTATTAGCAAACTTAGAAAACTTTTAATAGTGATCTTTTCACACATATCAACTCTTTCTGATGCTTAGCTTACTTAGAAACACCAGAAATAGGTGTGGTTTTAGCATCAATCTACCTTACCTTTAACAGGTGTGTTTGTCTTTTTAGTCCTCAAGCACAACCCAAAAATTCCTGCTAATTCTCTAGGATATTTGGAAGTTAGTAATATGTAATTATGAACACAGTCCCAAAGAACTCCCCCAGACTACAGAAAATTGTCCAAAAGGGAGCAGAACGTTAAATCCACTGTATTTTTCAGGCATCACTTTGTCAAGTGTTCTTCTTTTCCTTCTTTCTCTTTAAACTGACTGCAGCTGTGTAACAGACACTGCTGTTGGGTAGTGTTGGGTACTTTGAGCCATACCACACAATTGATGTTGCAAATGATTCTGAAACTGGCTTTGGATGTATGTATTTGAGATGTAAAACTATTGTAGTGTGGCAGTGAAGTGAAGGTATTTAAACTTTCCCTTACCTGAGTAACATGGTATGGTTTTAAAAGCTATATTAATGTACATGTTTTTATACAGCTGGAAAATGTCCATTGTACTAAATAGCCTAGCAGAATTGTCACAGTGGTTAGAAATGCCCTTTCATATTTCCCTGTCAGGAGAATCCTATCTTCTTGCATGTCTAAAAGGGAAGTTGAACTATTAGCCTTTTAAAGGCCCAGAGGTAAAGTTTAATTTTATAATGACACGAAATAAATGCTCTATTATCTAAGTAATAGTTCACCAGAAAAGTCTGAAATGGCCTCCTTTCTCAAGGATGCAGCTCTTGTGTGATGTTAATATTAAAATGGACCTGCCAAATTGAGTGATGGGAGGTGCTAATAACTCCAAGTGGGGAGATGAAAACAACATATTGCACGCACCTGCTCGCAGTTTTCTGTCAGCCTCATCACGTTATTGAATGGGTGAGTGTAATGGTGAGGGGAGGGAGTCAGCCGGAAGCCAAGGAGGAGGTGGGCGGGGCAGAAACTGCAGCCCCTGAGGAGAGCTGGTGTGCTTGGTCCAGGAAGCCTCACTGTCCTTGCAGCTTGTCCTTGACCCTTGACTTGAGAATGCAAAACAAGTGTAGAGTCTCTGTGGCAGTTCAGGCTGTGGAGTTGTGTCGCTGGAGAGGGCTGTTTTATTCTCCTGCACCTCCAGCCTTGGTTTATTGTTAGTATTACATTACGAATGGTATTATATTAAGAATGGATGTTTGGGGCCAGGTATTTAGCTCAGTCGTTCCGGTGCCTGCCTTGCAAGTGCAAGGGCCCTGGTTCAATCCCGGTAACCACATACCACAATGCCGAGCATGGTGACTCACACCTGTAATCCCAGCACTTGGGAGGCAGAAGCAGGAGGATTGCTCTGAGCTTAAGGCTGATCTCAGGGCCAGCCTGAACTACAAAAGTGAGGCCCTATCTGGGAAAAAAAAAAATGAATGTTTGTATACTCATTTTATTTACGGCTCAGCATTAGTTCTGTTTTATAACTTTGACTTTGAAGAATGAGGAAGTAGGGTTTTATTTCTTCCTGACTATATCTTATATTATTTTTTAGGAGGGATATACTTAATCTGATCCAGTAGACAGGAATATTTGAGGCAGTTTACTAACAACTATGGGTAATACTGGTTGGTATTCTAAACTGAAAAAGTTTAACAGCAAGCAAGCAAAATCTTAGATGTGATGGATGCTCCTCACCGAGGACAGCTAAGGTCTTTGGGCCCAACCTAGGCCTCTCCTTGGCAGTCTCCACTCATTATAACCAATCCGGGAAACACTGAGGTCCCAGAAAGAACGCTGGTCAACTTTCCAGTATTCAGCAGAAAAAAGGCTTCATGACATGTCTTTCAACAGTGGATTCCTGAAGTTACTTAGTCTTGATTTTCGTAATGTATTATAAAATTCTCCCCTAGTGTGTTAATCTAATTCTGTTTTGCTTATTCTCCTATTGACCTTTATGTGCAGTCCATAGTATGTATCTCTTGAATACAAGCCAAACCATGTAGTTGGGGGCCAGGAGAGTCAGTTTGGAATTAAAGGTTGTCGGGTATAATGCAGATACAAAGGTGAATATTGAGAGATGACTGTATCCACTGTGTTTCTTGCCTCCCTCACAAACGAACAGTCTGTGGCCAGAGGATCTTTGGAGGATGATAGGATTCACCTGAGAAGAAGAGTCCATGAGAGCTTATCTGCTTCTCATGAAGATAATATACACAGTTGTTAGGCATCACATAGGGTATAAAGAAAAGACATCCTGAAAAACTAATGAAGAGAGTCATTTCAGTTATGTTTTCAGAGGAGAAGGTATATGTCTATTTTCTTTCAAATTTAGAGTTTAAAAAGTAAAATTGAAACACCAAAAGCAATCTGAATTGAGAAGTGCTCGAACATCTAGGAGGTAGAGTGAAAGGAATTGTGGGAAGGTCTGGGGTATCACAGTTTAGCCTGACAAATGGTACCCTGGCCACTGGCCTCTTAGCAACTCGAAGTGTTTCTTGGAAATGAATAATAAAACAAGCAGGATGTAAACAGCAGCATCTGAAGTATTTGCCAGCTCAGTTGTTAGGAGTGGAAGTACAGCTGAAGACTTGAGACAGCTTGACAAAGTCCTACACACCGTCCAGCTGGGCTTTGCACATTATGAGATGTGGTAGGACAGAATGAGGGTATTTAAAAAAATTATAGCTATTATGCAGCTGGAGGGCACTGGGCAGAGCTGGGAATATGCCAGGAGAACTTGTGCTGCTTGTGTAGATAAACTTGCAGGACTTCAGCTTTCAACCCCATCCAATTCTTTCTGTCAGATTCTCTTAACCTTGTCCTGTCCCTTGCTGAGCACTGACATTTTCAGAGCAGAAGAAAATCATGTTAAATTTATGTATGAGGAGGGGTATGCCTATGTGTATTGCTGGAATTTGGTTTTAAGTGTTTGGGCTCTTTTGATGAGTTCTGTCTTTGGTTTATTTTGTAGTCTCTGAAGGGCTCATACATCAGTGCTGGGTAAGAATCTGATGCATGTTCTCATGCTCTTGGTCGACCTGGTAGCAAGCTCTCTTGGGGCCCCTTCTGAGGAGATAGGGTGCCTCAATTCCTTTGCCTGCCTGTCCCTGTTTCAACCCACACATTGCCTGTTTGTCATTTCTGTTTATTGGGATTTTTCCTCAAAAGTTTTTTAAATAAATTCTATTGTGAAAAACACAAGAACTTCTGGTATTGGAAATTCATAAGAGATCGGTCTAGAAAGGAAAATTTGGAATAAATCATGAAATATCTTGGACTTATGACAGAAGGGAATATTGAGGAGGCACAGAGGGTGACTGAATGGGATGGAAACTGTTCTGTGGGGTGGACTGGGGGAGACTTGAATCAGAGTCTGATTAGGAGGCTGCTGTAGGAATCTATGTGTAGTTTGCTAAATGGATTTTATTAGAGGGACAGGTATACTCAGGGGAGAAGTAGATAGATCAGAGATAAGTGATGGTTTTTGACTCACTTCTCAAACTGCAGTTAATGTCTGGGAGTCCTTGAAGAGCTGCTGTAGGAGCAGTTGTAAAGTTGTGTATATGGTAGAGGTGAAGCCCAGCAGGTATGTCTGTCATGCATTCACTTTTGCTTGCATATGCTGCCACTGGTCGCCTGATCCATGATACAAACTAAATAAGGAAAATCAAAATGTTAGAAGAGTAAGTAATGGTGACGAGTATTTAAGCCTGGCTAACCTGTTTTAGCAAAATGATGAAGGAAAAATATCCAGCAAACTGGGATATTTGAGTCTGAGGTGAGCGCCCGAGATCTGGAGTGGAGGTGACTTGCATAAAATTGGTAGTTTAATTTTACTTCTGCCATTTGGTTGGAGGTGGGGAGTCAAGAAAGCTTGGTCTAAGTTCATAGAGATCAGCTTGAGTCCATTTGCTGTGTCAAGTGCTGACATAGTGGACATTTTTCTTCGTGTCACACTGCAGAAAGAAGACCAAGAAGTGATTTGGCTCAGTCACTATTTGGAAACAGGTGAGTGTTTACTGCTCTCTCTGAACAACTTTGAGCTTATGTAGATAAGGAGGATGGAGGGTCCAGGGAGGGCAGGGGAACTGGAAAAAATGAGAATCAAGATATACCATCTACAGGTACAAATTCCCAATGAGGAATGTGATCATAGTGTACTCCTAAACTGTACCAATATACTAAAAAACAAACAAAAATTCATTGATGCTGTTTATTTTAAACTCATATATTTATTTGTTATTTGCCAAATTTTGGGTTGGATTCTGGCAAAAGATATCCTATGCCATCTTGAGATGATACAGAATATTGATGCTAAAAAAAACTCAATCTTAACATCTATTATAGAAAACAACTGGATTTAGAGGCATTTTTACCCAACATCTCAGAAATAATAGATGGCAGGGTTGAGTCTGAGACCGGGGACTTGTGCTTGTTCCTTCTGCCTACTTTTTCTGTTATTCTATGCTATCTTTTCCAGAATATGCATAATACTGTCTTGAACTTTAGATATAGAAATAAAGGATAAATGATGTACCTAATCTGACAGAATAATTTGGAGGAATAGAAATAACTGACAGTCCCAGCTTTTTGCCCTTTACATTTTGCTGCATCTTTCATACATTCATAAATATATTTAAACCAGACTCTGAATATTTAGGTCATTTCTAGTCATTTGTTCTGATAAATAGGACAAATTGTATAAATTCGTCACACTACCTAGAGTTCCATGCAAGTTCTACCACTTATCCGTGAGAACTTTGATAAGTTTCCTTAATGACTACGATGTGCACCTCAGTGTTTTTTCCGATGTCCAGAGAATTTTTAAAACTTTTTTTTAAAGAAGGAGAAGTTTATTTTAGCTCACAGTTTGTAGACATTTTAGTGTACACTCGGGCATGTCAGGCAGGAAGCAGCCTATTTTTGTACCACTTTAAAAATTTAATTTGTCTCAGTACATAATGATAACATTCATTATGGGGAGATGGTACATGTTCAGAACACATCTTACTACTTCTGCATTCTCCTCCCTTCCCCCTCCTTTGTGTCCCAGTTTCCTTATTTGTAAAATGAGAATAATGGCTCACCTTCTAGGGTTTCTGTGAAGGTAAATGAGGATGGATATATAGAATACTTAGCTTAACTTTCTGTCACTTGGTGAGGTCATATATATAAGAGGCTTTGAGATCAGATTTCGTGGGCTCAGATTCTAACTCCACCTTTACTAGCTGTTTGACCTTGAACAGTTACCTTCTTTAAATTTAGATAATATCTGCCTCAGAGGGCTGCTCAGAGAATCAAGTGAGATAATGCAGGAAAAGTACTTTCATGGTGCTTAACTAAAAATAAAGACACAATACAAAATGATTATTTTCATTATTACCATCGTAATCATCACAATAAAAAATAATGCTCTAATGAACATCCATACCAATAAATTGTTGGATGTCTTTATTACCTTCGTCTTGAGAGTAGAATTGATATGTTTCTGTTGACTTTCAAAAAGATCCAATCCTGTAGAGTTTTGCATTTTGAAAAGTGATAGACATTTTTTGAATATATACAGCAGGACGACTTTACCACCATAGGCGTGTAGGTGAACATTTCCCTGTACTGGCTTTATAATGTAATGTGCCAAGTAAGAGACGAAATTGTGTGTGGGTGGCAGCGTGAGTTGTCTTTGGAAAGGACAGTGCTATGGGAGCCCAGCTAGAGAGATGAGCGCTGGCTGAGGGAAGTCAGGAAAGGCTCCATCCAGATGACAAAATTGGATGTGGAGCACAGACTCTATAGATGGAGATTGATAGGGAAGGGGTTGATTCTTGGTTTGGCAAGACTTATCTTATGGCTGTTTCTCTGTCCCTGGGGCTGTAGGGTTTAAGTGTGTATACCAGCTGTTGGCTTTGGAGACTTAGAAACTGATAAGGAGCTTATGATCTCTTCCCCAATCACTCTGTTCCTCTCCCTAGAATCTCATTATCTTCCGTCCATCTCCTTCAGGAGCACAGGCAGTTTTTGGATTTTCCAGTTTCTCTTAGAAACATGTTACTTGATCATGCATTAAGACCATTTCAGGCCAACGTGTATGTGCAGCTCCAGAATCTGTCGAATTGGAATTCAGTTTCCAGGTTTTGTATGATTACTTTAATCTGATTGCTCCGAAGAAAAGTTAATCTCTTGTTACAGTCTGACGGTGAGACTTTACAAGTACAGGTGCTTTAATGTAGTCATGATTGTTAAGTGAGCTAAAGCCTTTTCAGTTGGGACTTATTTTTCAGTGACAGTTATGACAAATGGCTGGCAGAAGTTATTTTTGCTTTGTAGATGGCTATAACTAGGGATTGTGTATATTTTGCATGCAGTTTGTTACAAACCCATAAAATTTTAGCTTAGAACATTGGATTAGATGTTAAAGTGTTTATGTTGACAAGCAAAAAATAAATTGTATTCTGATCTAGTTTGTGTAATAACGTACAACCCAATTCACTAAGTTCTTATTGGTAATTTACATTCCTATGAAACTTATGTTACATATATAAGAGTTGACAGTCATTTCAGCACATGTTGACTTGGACTATAGAATGTAAAGGAGTTTTGCTTCTATTTGCTGTACAAAAATAGTCAAAAATAGTGAAGAAAAAACTTTGTATTGCTTGCTGCTACATACCAGTAAATATAGTCACCCTCAGTCTACCACTACCAATCCTGTGATCTACTTATGTGGCTTGTTTCCCTTAAAGCTTTCATGTGACAAATTTATAATTCTGTGTTATTTCTAGGTCACCAGTTAGATTAATGTTTTATCTTCTGAGCAAAAAACACAGTGTTTCTTTATAAACTTTGTTATCTTACTCAAACTGAAAATTGCAAAACAAAGAATTTTCTAGTTCTCATGTTCTCTGGTGCAGAGAAGTGTTTATATAGTGGTTACCTCGCGGTTTATTTTATATTGTACTTAGCTCTAAATTTCTGCAGGTGGAGTAAATATCCTATTTAAGCTTTTCAAATCTTATTAATTAAAGCTAGTTAGTCGTCATTACTGATCATTTACTAAGTTTTAATTTTTGCTTTGGTATAGCTCAGTAGGAGACCATTTAATTTGATCAGAATGTAAGCCTATTCTGCTCATTAAAATATATATCATTCTGGCCATAGAAAAATAAGTAGATAATATTTGGTTGAATGAAAAAAAATATATCTCTGACCTAGGAAAGTGTAAAATAATTTTTTTTCTCCTCTTCATGGTGCTAGGGTTAGAACCCAGGGTTTCACATGTTAAGCTAACACTGCCACTCAGCCAAACCTTGCCACCCCTAGAAGTACAAATCTAAAAAACATTGCCCCAGCTATGCATATCTCTTTATTACTCTAAGCACTGGTAACTTTGGACATTTAAAAAATTTTAATTAGTAAAAATTTAAATTTTTTGAACCATGGTATCTTTAAGCTAGTATTACTTTTGAAATATATGTATGAACTTCATTCATGCTGATACTTTCTATATAGACACTCTGAAAATTTATGGTGTTCAATGGCTGTTCACAGAATATAGGAAGTTTTAAGCAGATCTCTTTATACTGCAGGTATTACACTCTTAATTTTCTTTCTTCCCCCCATCCCCAAACTCTTTACACATTTTAGCAACTGCATAAGCCTTATGATTAAAAACTTTCTTTAGTGCTGTAAATCCTAGCATTTTTCTGGGGACTGAACCCAGACCCTTCACACTGAGCTGGCCTCTCCCATCTTTCCTTATTCTTTATTTTGAGACAGGGTCTCAGTCACTAAGTCACGAGTTGCCCAGACTTTGGAATCCTCCTGCTTCACTGCCCCAGAGCACCGGGGTTACAAGCATGCCTGCCCACACCTGGTGAATTTCCAGCTGTTTTTTATAGTGTTCCTAGAAAGATACCATAACAGAGATTGTCAGAGAAGAGTTCTCTGTCTCCTCTCAGGAACAGTAGACCTGCCTTTGCGACCACAGATAGAACAACATAACTTCAGACAAGACCTAGATGCCACAAAAGCCAAATCACAGCTATAAACCTACACATTGATTTATTTTCCTTTAATACTCACATTGTGTATGGATATGAGTCTTACACAGTTATCACGCTCAAAAGAATTTTCAGTCTTTGGGGGAGAAAGGTGTTAACTGGAGCGGACTCGAGGTGGAGCCAGCTGCATTCAGGATGCACAGGGGACAGTTGCCTTCTGGCTGCTGGGCAGTGCGGGTCCCAGCCTTACAGCGTTTTGGATGCCCTGATCTAGACGGTAGAGCAGACCTGATAAACAGACTGATCTTAAATTGGATCCAAGGTACTTGTGATCGTATTGGAAACACAGATATAATTTAGAATACCTACGAGGATCGATACTTTTTCTTCTGATTCTTTTTAACTGAAATATTGTGAATCTCAGTTGGGTTTGAGAGGGAGTGGATTGAAGGTTCATGTCTGAGCTACCAGGGAAAACCTTTGATACACACATTCTTTGTTATAGATTGAAAGGAAATTTATTCTCTTAACTGTAATGAAGAGACATGCTGAAGTTTGCCTAACTGGTGATTAAACTTTGGATCTAATGCTTGCTTTTATTTCTACACTTTGATGTAAAATGGGTGTTGTATCGCCATAAACCATTGAATAATTCAGTATGGGTTGGCAGTGGAAACTAAATTCTGCATTAAGCAAAATTAGTCAAGGCAAAATATGGGGGCAACCTCTAGGAAGCAGGCATGAAAAAGGCTTCATACAAATAATTCAAGTTGTCTGCTATTTTAATTGCAACATCTTTCACCGGTTAAAAAAAGATAGAATAATCTCTTTGAAACAGAAAGGATAGAATCTAACAAAGCATACAGCACTTGCAGTCTCCTCCTCTTTCTTTATCATTTTTAAACCAAGAGAAGCTAAGGAATCTCCGTGTTTGCAGAGAAAGCATCGTCAGATGTAATTGCCCCATATTCAAGGAGAGTTGAGCCGTGGCCTAGACTAGAGTAGGGATGCTGAGACCAATTATGCAAGCAAGCAGGGACTGTGGTTCCTACACAGCATGGTTCCTATTTATAATCATCTGCCATTGGTCAATAGGAGCCTTCAAAAGGCTTAAGTGATTATAATACTTGAAAACATGTTAGTTTAAAGATTTATAATTGTCTTTAAAAAGACAGTAAGTTCAAAGTTAAATAGACAGTGCACTGGTGTGTGTCTAGTTACAGTATTAATAATTCTTTATATCTTTCTGCAGATGATAGTTTCTTCAAAATTTGAGAGTTAGGAGCCGGGCATTTAGCTCAGTGGTTCCGGCGCCTTTCTTGCAAGCACAAGGACCGGGTTTGATACTCGGTTACCATATACAATACTGGACATGGAGACTCACACCCAGCAGCAATCAGAACCACATACCACAGTGCTGGGCGTGGTGGTTCACGCCTGTAATCCCAGCACTCTGGAGGCAGAGGCAGGATTGCTGTGATGTGAATTTGAGGCTGAGCTCAGGGCCAGCCTGAACTACAAAGCAAGACCCTGTCTCAAAAAAAACGAAAAGAAAAAAAGAAAAAAGATTTTGAGAGTTAGCCAAGTTAAAGTGACTTTATTATACACCAGCTCTCTACCACTTACTAGTGGCAGAATGTTTGGTCAATTTCTTAAAAGTTTTCTATGACTTAATATTTTTATCTGTAAAACACAGCTAACTGTGATTCTTACCTTTTCAGGTTTTGCTGAGTATTAAATGAGTATATATCATGAGATGACAGTAGTGCCGAGGACATAGTAACATTGAACACATGAGGTCCTGGCGCAGTGATGGTGTTGGCTTCCTTTCTCTCTTTGCATTTGTAGAAGTTGAGCTTCCTCCCAATTGGGTCATTCATTCTCCAGAAGAACTGATCCTCCAGACCAGTTCTTACAACCTAACATATCACACCCCACTCAGGGCCACGCAGTCTGCCACCAGCTTTGTGCTTAAGCTTTCTCTGTCTCTTGGAAGCAGGACACGAAATTCACCCTCAGTTCAGTAATGGTAATTGTTTTTCTCTGGTCATCCCAGGGTGATTTATGACTAGATGTGCTTGTGTGACCCTCTCATAACATTTTTTATCTATTATAAGTTCCCAGAGAAATGGTTTTTAATAAACCATTATCAAAACAGCATCATTATCACAACTCACTCCATGGTGTATTAATTCAGAAATATTTGTGGGCTTCTAACATATGTAATATTGTGATAGAAGTTGTAAGGAATGAACATAAAGGGGACCAAAACTGAAGAAAAGTCTAATTTAGTCAGGAAGATAATAAATGCATAAGAGAAGTTAAATAGCATTAAGAAAGAGCATAGGAAAGAGCCAGGGGGACTTAGGATAAGCAGACAGAACACCTGCCTCATGTCCTGGGGAATACTTCCATAGAAATACAAAAGGCGAGGCCTCAATATTAGGAAGTACAGGTTAAGTGGTAAAGGAAGAATAACTGGTATGTTAAAAGACATTGTTAGTAACCTAGTTATACTAAAACAGATGTTTGTGAGAAAACAGTTGTTGTGAGAAATAGCTGAATAGCACATTGATATACTAGGAGGATACAGAGATATGGGGAAAGAATGCAATGTGTGTGAATCAAGAATTAATGTGAACAGCATATTAATTTAACATATACATTAAGCCCTGACTATACCTCCTTGGGGGTTTACTAACTAGAAGGCAGCAGGGATTCTGCCTCAGGTGCATCTCCAAACTTCTGGCCTTGGAACCCTTTGAAAAAAGGCAGGAATTAAGAACTTCGTTTTCAGAGCCAGTCAGGCTCAAGACACACTGGCTTCTAAACTGAGCTCAGCTGCTTTTTAGTCGCATTAGTGGTCAACCTAATTAATTCTCGGATCCTCAATTTCCTCATCTGTAAAATGGTGATAATGTTAATAAGAAGATGGCCCCTTCCAAAGGCGTGATCAAATGAGATGGAAAATTTATGTAAAGTGCTTACACATTCAAACATATAGCGAGTGCTTAATGAATGGTTGCTAATAATAGCTCTGACAGTGTGCTCCAACCAGCTAGAAAACTTCAATTTTATTTTTTCCACATTGAGATCTATATAAAATGTTAACTAATGTTCCACTTCTTTAAGAAAAAAGTTGGAAAAATACTCCTATACTTATTTTTAGCTTTACTACTGTGAAATGACAGTGCTTCTAATTCTGGCTGTGAGATCTAGTAATCCTTTAAAAGGGATTACAGTTTGAACATCTACACCAAGAAAGAACTGAAACGTGGTGATTGCTGAGTTCTTATTTTTGTTCTAATTAATATATTTTTTTTAAATTTTAAGAAGGGTAGGAAGCAAGAGAAGGGAGAATTGAGGAATTCACAGCAAATTAAGTGAGAGTTCTCATAAACCAAGTGTTTAGGAATAAAGGCTTTACTGTACTAAGAATTTCTGCATGTTCTTGCTCCTCAAATGTGGCAGTCAGTTTTATTTTTAAATGCAGACATAGATTCATTTTAGTTTTCCATGCAGTGTAATATGTTGAATAGAATGTAGGCTGAACCTAAGCTCTAAATTAAATTTCTTCTGTGCCATTTTCTAGCTTATGTCATCTTGAATAAATAATACTCTGAGCCTTGCTTTCTGTAAAATGAGGATAATCATAGTTCTGACTCTGCATATTTCACGAAGTATTTGGAATTAAATAAAACAAACTCTGGAACATGGTTCTCCAGGTGTGGGCCATCGGTAGGGGTGCCCTGAATCTTTCTAGAGAATCCATGAAATCAAAACTGTTCATGTAATATTAGAATATGATCTGCTTGTTTGAGTAGGTTGACATTTGCTCTGATAGTGTCAAACAGAGGCAGGCAGACTTCACTGACCCTCAAGTTAGAGGCACCAAACTATCTTAATGTCACTAATTGTATCAAATGTTGATGCTGAGTTTTTCCTCGTGGTGGAGAGAGGGAAGCACACATGGAGGATTTCTGTTGCGTATGACCGTTGTCTTGGGAAGAGTACTGATAAGATTGAGTTGTAAACTGAACTGGCTGAGTGTTTCACAAAACATTTTGTCTCGACAGAACGATAAACAAACCATGCTTATTCAGACCTGGGCATTAGGTTGAGGTTTTCTGGAAAATATAGTCAGACTGTCATTCACAGAGAAATGGTGGACAATGTTGTCAGAAATAAAATTCAATCTTTCCAGTGAAAAGAATTTTAAAAACTTGAATCTTCCACTGTGAAGTTGGTAGTTTCCTAATATCTGAAGACTTGACCTGATGCCTTTGGTGGTAATGCTGAAGAAAGTGATTTTCCTGGTACCAAATAATAAAATGTGTTAACGTTTGGAAGATCTGCATAATTCTGACATTTTTCAAGTGATCACTGCAGGATGATAAAGCGTCATAGATGGGTAAATGATGGATAAATATGAGGGCAGGATAAAACAATAAATTTTAATGTTAACAGTATTGAAAGTTCTTTGTTTTGGTTTCAGATACTACAAACCCATTAAGAAACTACCACTTACTGACTTTGGGTATAATGTCAAAGGGGAATATTCACAATTATCTGAAAAGACTGTTACAATATTTTTCCATTTTCCAACTACTTATCTGTATGAGGCCAGATTATTTCTCCTACTCTAGAGTACAAAAACCATGTTACAGGATTAAGGAAGTAAAAGTGAGAATGAAGAAATAAAAGTGAGAATCCAGAGGACTTCCTAAAGCAGGACTTTACAGAGATTCGCATAGACCATCTCCATCTAATCTTTTTGCTTTGAAAAATGTAGTTGTATTTTAGAAAAGGATTTCTGCTCCCAAATAAAGGATTTATTATTATTTTGAGTTATATTATGCTTAAATTTTTGCTTTTAATTTCTAATATATTTTTTTAAATCTATAGATGAAAACACCCTAAATAAAGCTCTTGAGGGTCCTCAAGAATTTTTAAAAGCTTAAAATGGCCCTGAAGCCATGAAATTTGAGAACTACACTTTCAAATTAGTAAAGTTAGATTTGCTTAGGATTGTTCTAGTTTACCAATGCGTGAGATTGCCATCTCGTGACAAAAATGGAAAATGCAGGCATTTTGAAAAGAGGTTTTTAAAGGCTTTGAATGATTGCTAAGGACTGCTTGTTGGAAGTTTATTGTGCAAAGAAATGCATCAGTTCAGATTTTCAAGAGATATGTCTTATAATACTACGTGCCCAAAATATTGATTTTCAGAACATAAACAGAAGCCTGTTAAATGCTTACTTCTAAAGGACTCACAATTGTTTTAGGGCAACCTCTTAAGGACATTTTCAGTTTGTAACCAAATGTGTGTTTCCTAGTACACAGAGCCCCTCTGCTTTGGTACAGGCTTCAGCAAAGTAAACTGTTTGAAACATGGGGGAAGGGGTTTGTGGTGGTATTTTACTTGGGTCATGGAAGGGTCACTCATGGTACGGTAACACAAACTGGTAATCATTACCCTCGCCCTCCAGGACTGTGGATTGAACTCAGGGACTTTATGTGGAACTACATCCACAGCCTTTTTTATATTTTATTTTGAGGCGAGGTCTTACAAAGTTGCTCAAATTTATGATCCTTCTGCCTGAGCCTCCCAGAGTGCTGGGATTACAGGTATGCACCACCATGCCTGATTTGTGATTACATATTTATGACTGGATTTTAAGCCTGTACTCTGGTGAAAAATTTGTCACTCTTAAATACTACATCCCTGTAGTTCTGGGTGGTATTTCCTGTACAAACACACAGAGTACACATTGTTCCTCACCTATAAATCACACTTTCTTGAGAGTTGAAACAAACAGTGTAAATATGCACAAACTTGTAGGGGACATACAGACAAATCGAGCCTCAGCCAAGCCAGGAGAGAGGCAGCTGGAAAAAAATAGGCTTGTGAATAACGAACATTTATGCCACAGAATAACTTTAGTGGATCTGTTTTTGCATCCATGAGCTATGTGAAAACAAAGGAATTTCTCTTCATTTCCATTCAGTTAGAATGAAGCTCCACTGGCCAGTTTTCTTTTCTTTTTTTTTTTTTTTTTGGATTCAGTTCAGCTGATTGTTTTCAAAATAACCTGTTTTTTTCACACTGTTGTTTGTAGGGACAGCTGCACCCAGATAGTGACCATGCATGAGACTATATGCCAACTACTGTACTAATGTCTTGGCTATATTCACTGAGTGCCCAGTGACCCTGCTGATGAATATGTTAGACATCTGCATGAAATATCGGGCTGTCCACCGGAGAGCTTGTTTGTAAGGCTGGAAATGCTGCTGAGATGCTACTGACTCTCATTCTATCAATGTGAAAATAATAAATACTGAAGCAAGAGCTCTTAATCTGGATTGTCTTTGAGCATGTATGGATACTCTGAAATTATGTACCGAATTTTATTTACCGAATGGATGTATGTTTTTCAGAAAACTTCAGGGCTTTTATTAGACTCTCCAAAGGGACTATGACCTCATAAAGGCTTAAGAACCACTAGATGATGCTTGACAGTTTTGAAAGTACTTCTCCATACATCTCTCTCTCTCTTTATCTCTCTCTCTCAATTCTATAACTCTCTGTCTCTGTTTGTCTTTCTCTCACACACACACACACACACACACACACACACTCACACTCACACTTACTTCATGACTCAGAGCTCAAGAGGTTTTGCATTCCTTCCAGTAGGCACTGGGAGCCCCTCAAAGGTTTTCTGTGAGGAGCAATACAGTAAGATTATCATTTAGAGATATTGTCCAGGTGGTAGCATAAAGGATGTTTTAGAGAATTGGAAAGCTACTTGGAGGCCATTTGGAAAATCAGGTGAAAAACATGATGGCCTCTAAAGTTTGTAGTAATCAAAATGGTAAAGAGGAAATGGGCCTGCAAAATAGTTGAAGTCGTTGGGATTTGTTTATCAGTTAGCATTGCAGAGAGAGAAAGAAAATAAAGAAAAAAGCTTTTGAAGATGACTCTCTGGCTTGACTTACCATATGAATAGAAGCAGAAGAACAGCAGGAAGATTATAAGTTTAGTTTTAACAGTGTTGATTTGGAAAACTGATGATATGCCTTGAAAGAAAAGATCAGTAAATGATTGGCAGTGATTGGTCTTGCTTGGCTGAGGGTGAAGAAAGTGAGAAGTGAAGAGTGCTGGGGATGGGACAGTGAGAAAGTACAATTCAGGCAGAGCTGGTGAAGCACACCCAGAAGATGCACAGGGGCCAAGGCTCATCTCTTTTTTGTCATTCTGTTCCTGAGTTGAGAAGTAAGGAGAAAGTATACTTCATTTTCTTCTTCATTTATAATCAGTATTTGTTACTTCTCAAATTACTTTCAGTGCATGACTTGTACATAAATCATTGTGATCTACCTATGAGTCATTGGGGGCATCAAGCAAAGGAAAGATTGGTTGTGTATTCTCCTGTACTCTTTATAGCTGTCCCATTCTTGGCATGGAAACTGACACTGTGTCAAGCATATGTATGTTAGTCAGCTTTCTTTGGCTGTAATTATTTGTGATAATTGTTTTGGCTCACAGTTCTAGAATTTTAGTCCATGACCACTTGACCACGTTGCTTTGGACCTGTGCCAATGTGATACATTATGGTGGGAGCACATGGCAGACAGAAGAGGTGCTCATCTTATAATTTCTGAGAGAGAGAGAGAGAGAGAGAGAGAGAGAGAGAGATGGAGGAGAGAGAGAGAGGAGAGGAGAGGAGAGGAGAGAAAAGAAAGAAGGGACTGAGGTCCTTATGTTTCCTTCAGAGGCACTCTCTATGACCCAAACTCCTCCTTCTTGTCCCTAGTTCTTAAAGGATCTACTACCTCCTAGCAGCAACACAGTCTGGGGACCAAGCCTGTAACATATGAGCCTTTGTGGGCCATTTCATATCCAAACTATATGTAAGTGCATTACTAGCCCAGTTTTAAATGTCTCCCCACTACTCTCACCCCTGTACCTCCCTACTGATTCTAGAGCCACAGTTGCTGTAAGATAGTCTCACCTTTTTCTCAGTGAAGATTTCCTAGTAAGTATAGTGTTCCTTTTGATGGTTTTTCTAATACCCACATCTCCTACTTCTCCAAATCCCTCCACTAAAGTGACCTTCATCACTGTCCTTGAGCTTTGTTCAAGTGCCACACCCCATCGATCTACCTTGCTCTGTGTTTCAGACTCTGTTAGTCTCCTCTTCAAAAGAACCTTCATATATCTGGTCCTTCTTTTCTGCTTCTCCTGAACCATCTCTGTCTTTCTACCCATTTCCTGTTCTGTCCTTGTTTTCATCCCTGGAAAGGCAGGAAAGGAGGAGACTGGCAGCCTTTTTAAATGTGTGCTTCTGTATCCAGCTCAGAAATAATCAGATGGTTTGTGAATGACTGGGCTTGCTATGTGGATATCTTCATGCAGTATTATTTGAGAATCTCCAACCCAGCTTTTTTCCCTGTCACCTATTTTCCTCCTCCCACACTCAGGCGATGGGCATTGTTTGAAAACTTCAGAAAAACTGGGGCAACTTGATCAATAAATGTATGTTGAATGAAGGAATGTATCAGATTTGTCCCCCATACACTTGGGAGGGGAACTTTAGAACTGTGATGAACAAAAGATCTGTGTTCCATTTTACCATCTTGGGGAGAGAGAGAAGGAAAGACAGACAGAGACAGAGACAGACAGAGAAGTGAATAGTGATCAGAAATATTAGACTTTGTTGCTTCGTATGTTTTAAATAGGAAATCACCCTTTGAGTTTGTGCTTTTTTTTTTTCTCTTTAACATACAGACTTGATAAAATTTACCCTTCTGTGACTTAGGACCTGAGCTGTGGGAATGCTTATTTTTACTTCTCAGCTGTAAGTGATATTTATTTATTTTATTTTTGTCAGTTGGTTCCATGCTTCATGAATTCTTTATTACAGTAGGAGTCATCCATTGGATGGAGATTCATTGAAATTGTAAGTTTAAGACATTAGTTGGAATAACTTGAGCAGTGAGCTTACCTTTTGGGCCTTTAATTTAATTTCAAATTAAATGAGTCTTGTGATAGTGAGCTTCACAGATCTGCCTGCAGGGCCTTTGGAATGGGGATGTGTGTCTCTGTGTAGGAGGCTCTTTTGTTTAGTTGGATAGGCTAGAAAATCTTTGCTTAAAAACCCTTATTGTTTACAGAGCATATATAAGTGAATGTAATATTAGTGCTAGAAAATCTTTGCTAAAAATACTTATTGTTTACAGAGCATATACAAGTGAATGTAACATTAGTGAGAAGTTTCATCTGAGATTGAATCACTGACTTCTAAGAACATAGCACAGTGAGTGGAAGCGCTGTGAACAATGTCTGTCTTATTTCCTTTAAAATGCCCGTGAAATTGTCTGAAAAGGAAACAAATCCCCAGAAGTAACCACAATGAATATCAGGCATGGAGCCCATTCTAGTTTCTGGAAAGAATTTTTAACATTCTTTCCTGTGGTTTAGACAAGATTGAGTTGCCCCTTCTTCAGTAACCCCCCTTCTCCAATCAGCCCTTCCTCCACACTTGCCTGTTTTCTGTCTCTGGTCATTTCTAAATCCTGCTGTCTTTGCATTGGCCTGTTTCTTCTTTTGTCCATCTCCAGACCTGCTGGTTGTTTTAGCTGATTGGGTAAGTAGCTGGCAACCTTCTCATTCTTTGATTTTTCTCAGCTTCCTGTGGAACAGGGATGGGGATGAGACTGGAACTGACTCATTCTGAGTTGGTCCTGACAAGTTTGGAGACCGCCAAAGAGACAAAGGACAAATTTATTCCTGGCCCTTAACCTGCTGTTCACTAAAACAATGATTTGTGTTTTCTGAGGCAATCAGGGACTTAAAAACCACTTTTGCTAAAGAAAAAAAAGAATGAAACCTAAAAAAATAATAAATGTTCACTTGGGTCTATAGATAATAGGTAACTAGAAGCAGAGCAAATCTTGATCTTTTTTTGTATCTTACCTGCTTTATTACTATACAGTGTTGGGTCAGATGCCTTCTGAGTTCATGGTGATCATTTAGAGAGTAACTGTTTAAAAGCTGATCATACAAGATTAATTAATCCTAAACTTATATGACATTTCTCAACCCTCTTCTAGACTGACGACACACAGGTAAGAGTCTTTCAAGGACATTCAGCTACCAGTGAGCAACCAGAACTCCCCAGTAATTGCCCTAAAGCTGTGGATTTAGGCAGTCTTCCCAAAACTGAGACTGCCCCAGACAGAATCAGTCATCTCATGGAAACTTGATGAAGTGATAGAGATCTCTCCTCAGACCCTGAGTGCAAAACCAAAACTGACAAAATGATCGCCCCTAGTCCACCCAGACAGTTCCATTAAAGCTGGTCCTGTCCCTTTGGTAATGGGCCATTCTGATCCTGTGTGTCCCCTTGGACTCCTTCAGCCAACGTCCCTTTCCTATTTTCCCTTTCTTTCCAGCTCTGCCTAATTAATATGTGCCTTTCAGTGATGAATCTGAAATTCTTTTGCTGCCGTGAAAGTCAGGAACCTACCTGCGTGAGTTGAGGTCCTTATCTATTCTTTGGGAAGACCTCTTTGGGCTCCATCAGGTCTATGACCTTAGTTGACTGAAAGTTAAGAGCCAGCATTTGTACCTGCTCTCAGCTGTCTTTTGCTTCTGCTTTGGACACTAGGCCATCTGCAAATACCTCTTTACATTCAATCACCAGTGTGGGATTTTGTTGTTTCTTTCTTTAAGTTCTCAGTTGGATGAGGGCAGTGAAGAAAGAATTGGGAACTGGAGTAGATTTGGTCTCACTGATGCTTAGTGGGCAGAGTAGTGTCCACACACAATAGGCGCTGAAGTCACATTCATTGATGCAGTTGGATTGCTGAGAAGAATCTTAAGCGGTCCTCAGGTATGGTAAGACTTGAAGGCCAAGGTCAGGATACCAAGCTCAAGGATATAAAAAGACACCAACTTCGTATCATAGATGAATAATTAAAATTCTGCAGCTCCAAGTCAGAGTTGTTTCACAACAATCTCTCTGAAATAGATTTGCTTCGTGAAATAAACTGTGAGAAAAGCTCTGCCTTATAAACTCGGTGAGACACCTATAAGAGGTTTCAGCTAGTAAATAAGGATTTAAAGCGGAGTATAATGAAATGAAAAGTATAATAGATGAAATAAATCTTCATTGTAAATAAAAGGAAGCCTTTACTTAGAAACCTCAATAAATGTGAGAGAAATACCCAGAATACCAACAGAGACATCTAAAAGAGAGATACAGATACAGTCTGCAAGTGATAGAAATTATTGTACAACACACAAAACAAAACAGAGGAATAAACTGTGATAGTTATTGGAGGAATATGTTTCAGATCTAAAAGCAATCTGATCCTGAATACTGATATACCCCACTCTACCTTCCAGGCAGTTTCAAATTAAGGGTAACATTGAACATTATTCTGATAATAAAAACCAGAATAGACTACTGTCAGGTATTGAGAAAGGAAAGTAAAAGTCCTGAATTTATTTTTCATTAAAGAGAGACTTCACAGTGATCTTTTGGGGTCACAATAAGTAGATAATGTTTGAAAATTCATTAGAAGTTTTTATAACTAATAAAGTAAATAATCATATTCCCAAAAACTCAATATAGAAAACAGTAAACCACGAAAACACCATGATCCCATACCGATGCAGTGAAAAACAGTTCTGGGCTCCTTTTTTTCTTCCTGCTGCACTGGAGGTCAAACTAGGGCCTTGTTTGTACTAAGCGAGTGCCCTGCTGCTGAACTACAACCCCAACCTTTTTATTTATTTTCAGATAGAGTTTTCCTAACTTGCCTAGGTTGTCCTTGAGCTAACAGTCTACCTTGGCTCCCTAGCAGCTAGGAGGACAAGCATGCATGCGCTCCACTGTGCTCTCCCCCGCTGTGCCCTACCCTTTCCTCTTGTCTGCAGACTCTCCTTTCCTATCTTATCAGTACATCCTATAAACATACACTGACACTTTTCATAGGGACTTCTTGGTCCACTGAGGATTTCCTTCCTAAAAAGAGATCAAATTTGGAAATAAAAAATACTATTTCTAAATAATATTTAATTAATTTGACTCTTAAAAAAATCATAGCATTCCTTTTCAACTGTGAGACCTAAACACACATCAGAATTGAGCACATAAGATAGCTCCTTTTCTGTGCTTAAACATGTTATCTACCTACTGTGGCACATGGTGGGTACAAAACCTACCGTGGATGAGTGAAAATACATGTAACTTAACTAGTTACATACTGGAAAGTTGTCATTTTGCATAGAAACGATAACTTCTCAGAAAAATGCACTGTCTTTCCCATTGTAAGAGAAAAGGGAAGAAAATTTTACTCTGAAGTTTGGACAAAACATCTGTTGTACTATAAGGCACGAGGAAGTGTCTAGATGAGCGTGTGCTGATGTACAGTGATAAATGCTAGAGGAAGCAGAAATTGGGCTGGACTTCAATGAGTTCTAATTTTTAGGCTCTTCCGAGGTTAATTCTGATTGTTCTTCTGCATGTTTTCATATCAGAAAGATCTAGCCAATCTGGTAAGAAACAGGGGTTACCAGAAGTGATTAAGCAGCTAGAAAAATCAACGCAAAAAGGAAAGTTTAATATATAATTTGGAAACAGACTTTAAATCTCTCAAAAATCCAGAAAAGAGATGGATAATTTAGAATGATTTGGAGAGCTGTGAAGCTGATGGCATAAAATTGAATAGACAAAAATACTGAGTATTAGATAGTTCTTACTAGAGAGACAAAGAACTAAATAGCATTCCAAGAAAAGTAGTAAAGATGTCTTGATTAAAACCCAACACTCCAGGGCCAGGGAGTTAGCTCAGTGGTTCCAGTGCCTGTCTTGCAAGCACAAGGGCCTGGGTTCGATTCCCCGGTGACCACATACCATACTGGGTGTGGAGACTCACGCCCAGCAGCAACCAGTACCACATACCGCAGTGCCGGACGTGGTGGCTCACGCCTGTAATCCTAGCACTTGGGAGGCAGAGGCAGGAGGATTGCTGTGATGGGAGTTTGAGGCTGCACTCAGGGCCAGCCTGAACTATAAAGCGAGACCCTGTCTCAAAAAAACCCTAAAACAAAAACAAAAACAAAAAAAACCCCCAACACTCCAAAGGAAGATAACAGCTAAGACATATTCCGTGCTTACTGTGTGTCCAGTCCAACAGTCTGGTACCTTCTTTCATTTAATATGCTCAGGGATCTAGTATCATTCTAGATACAAATCTAGTATCGTTTTTTGTTTACAGCAAGGATTTGTCATATGGGTTACTAGGTGGTATTGTTCTGTTTGTTGAACTTTGTTCTAGAGCTCGATTCTAATAATTATTGTATCTTGCCTTCCAAGCCAAGCATTTCGTTATAAATTGTGGTAACTGAGCTGAGTTTCCATACACTAAATAGATCATCTCAGTAAGCCATTTTAATTAAGTAAAACCATGGACTAAAAATAAAATAATACCAATAAAATGAAATAATTTATTATAAAATTCAAATCAGAAGTACACTTCTGTTTATGTTCTCAATGAATACATCTTTGCAGAAAGAAAAGCTGCATGTAACACCTAGTAATGCTAATTTAAAATAGGTACTAAGCTCTTGGACCCAAAAGAGAGCACTATCCAGCCAGCGGCAGCCCTGGAGGAAGTTCGATGTTCTATCTTTTGGTTGCATAGTATTGTACAGGGATGGAAAGAGAGTCTTGGATTGTTAATTATTATTCTACTTCTTTTTTGTTTCATGCCTTTAATCAGTCATCTGACCTCTCCAGGGATAACACTAGTTACTTTATGAGGTAGAGAATTTGTATGATGATCTATGGATATGTATGGATAGCATGCATGTGTCAATACAAGAATGGCATGTAGAGAAAGCATATATATATAAAGCATGTACATATGTATGTAAAGTGCTTGTGTCAGAGCCTGGCACATAATGAGTATTCAATTAATAGTAGCTGATATTATTTATTGTTCAGCTACACTGTCGACTAAATAGCAAGTGTAGCCAAGTGATAGATAAGGTAGAGAGTTTTAAAAAAAGATTTGAAGTTTGTTCACTCTCCCCAGATAACATACGTAATAGTAAAATGTCATCCTTTTGTACACCCTTTTCACAGTTTGGGAATTTACAGAACACTTTGGTGTTTTAGAGGTAGTAGTTTGTTCCCTGAAAACTCTGTTTATGGCAAATTCAGTGGTTGCCAAGCTCTAATATGTTAGCAGGCAAATACATGTTTTTAATATTCATAATCTTTAAGTGCTACCAACTGACATTCAGTACTAAATGTGAAGATATGGGTGCTGAGCAGAAAGAGCTGGGAAAAGGACTTGCTCATTTGTATTCTAGATGGAAATCTTAAATTAGTTTCTAAGATTTTTAAATGGATTTTTAAATGCTGGGCACATAGAAGATTGAGTTCATATTAATATTTATAAGGTTTGAGAAGATATTTAGTGCAATATTTGTATAATTTAATTTTGGTCATAATCAAGTAGGAAACCATAATAAGAAGGACATTGTACTTCAGTTTGGTGACTCTTTTGTGGCTCGTAGTTAGAAGTATCTTTTTAAGAAAGCCCTGAACGACACATATATGCACATAAAAACCCTTCTCTATTAGCACCCAGGAGCCAGAGGTTATTTGTATATAAATTCTTAAGTTGAATTGTTTTATGTTAATTTCACTTAAGTTAATTAATTTAGAGATCAGCATTGATAGTGATTTTTAAAAAGTATTTATTGACAGTTCTGCAGAAGTCTATAATCTAGCTGCTTTTATATTCTTTATTATACAGAACAGCTCTTTTGGTTCATAGAAAACCTGCTTCCTGTAGTTTTGCTTAGGGCTAATTGAGTTTAATGTAGTTTTGTGTGCAGAAGGTATTGACTTGTGCATAGTATTTAATTTGTGTAAATATGTGTGTATGTAATGTTTTGCCCCTCTGAGTTTTATTTTAAATGTAACCCTTGAAACTGGGATAATAGAAATTCTTAGCTTAGGCCTGCTAGCAATTGCAGGTGCCAGCGGTTTAAACTGCTGTAGAAATACAATTATGAGCAGCCAAGAGCAAATCTTGTTTTAAGGTCCATGTGTAATGAATGCCTGTTAGTATCATAGAATACAATTAAAAAGAGGTTTACCTCTCCGAAGCAGTGATTGGTTCTTTCTGATGGAAATGTAGAGTCCCATGAGAAGAATGTGTATTCAGCTCGTGGTGGTTTAGACACCAGTGAGCTTGGCATACTGCAGGCTCCGATGAATTCAGGGCAGTTATAGTGAAGCAGAGATGGGAAAAGACTGAAAGATTAATGAGGGAGCTTAAAACAAAGCTTCAAAAACGAGAGCAATGCACTGCTTGGGTCTTATGTAATTGTGCCGAGTGGAAGTCAGTGTTGGCTACTGTTTAAAAATGCTGAGAGATTGGCAACAAATGTTTGTTTGTTGTGAAAGTCAGAGTGGAGAATGCTAGTGAAAAGCGGGGGCAAAATCTCCAATTTGTGCCCGCCTGTGTACGCCCACGGAGCCACAACCCACACTCCCTCTCCTTTTATTCCTGTTTGACCATGACTCCTCCCTCCCCGATATGGCCACTGCTTCTTTTGGGCAAGGACCCCTGATGAGGACCAGACCCCGGATCCCACTTCAGGAGATGTCTCAGATCTCCTGAAGTTAGTAAGATCCGGGGTCTTACTAACGCAGTCTTGCCCAGGGTCTGAAAGATGGGGGCCCGTGGGGTGGATGGTTCTAAGTAGCAGTTTGGTAACATTTCTTCTCTAGAACTTAAGAGATCTTAATGGCTATGAAATGCTCTTTTACCTTTGAAAATCCTTTTAATAGATGCTCTAATGAACCTTCAATTTTTATGATAGACATAGTTGAGCTCGGCAGTGAAGCTGGTCATACTGTTAATGTGAACCTGGGCACTTTGAGGGAAAAGGCGGCTCATATATAACACGGTGCAGGCGAATCACTTCTGAAATCTAGTGTTTGCCAATACTGGTGAAGAAGAGCTGCCTTGAAAGAGGAATTGGCGACTCACAAGCGAATTCTTCAGCCCTTCAATGGTGACACTTTTAACTTTGCTTTCTCCAGTTCTTCTTCAAGGAGTTTGGCGCCACCTTCAGGAAACAGGAAGCAAATCCCCTGTTCAGCCTCTGAACCACCTGGGTTCTCCTTGCCCATTGGTCATTCCTCATCTTTAGTTTTTGTAAATGTGATCACTCGTTCATTGTACGGTATTTATCAGGCTTCTTCTTGGCCCGGAATGACGCTAAGCACTAAGGGGAAAAGGTGATGTCTGTACTAGCAGTTTGGCAGGAGATTCTTCACCCGTAATTGTTTCTGAGGCTGCAGTCTGTTTCTGTTCTCGTGGAACTTTTCCTCAGACGCGCCAACACGCGAGCGGAGTTATCGATTGGGAACCAAGGAGTACAGCTACATAAGGTACTGCTGATTTGTTCGCAGTTTTGCCTGCCTTTGTTTCCTGTAGTGAACGTGCTTCCAAATCTCCATTTTTATTGTTGCTGTTATTTATTTTTTGGTTTGTCTGTCTTATTTGGAGAGCCTCGCTAGGAAGTTTAAAAGCCTACCCAGTAAAGTTCAAACTGCATGATTCAGTTCAGAGAAATCTAAAGGAAGACACGTGATCATTTTACGGGTGCATTAAGGAAGTTGAAGAGATAATGACGATCAATTATTTTCATTCATCAGTCTCCCATAACTATATCACTGAATTAAATTCCCCATTGTTCCCCACTAGGGTGATTTGGCTTGAAAGGAGTTAAGAACAATGTAGAGTTTTCCCCTTTGCTATATGAATGACTGGAGCTCTTTCTTCTCCCATGAGCACCTCTAACTCAGACCCTTTCCTGAACTCTGGGTACATCCTGCTGAGTCCTCTGTATGGCTGCCCCTTCCCTGCCCTGTACTACCACCTTACAAATCCTACTCTGAATTTATTGTGGCCCACATTAGATTCATGTTATCCACCCATTCCTATTTTTTCTCAGATGTTCCCTGAAAAGAATAGCTGACGCCATTACCACAGGACTGGTCTGCCTTTTGTATGTTTGTGTTTTGTTCTCTTCCTCTCATTTTTTAGGCAAATGTTATCATGATTCACTCACTGTCTTAGGAAATATCTCTTAGTTATCTCAGCACCTTCTCCTGTAATCCAAACCAGTCTAGTTGTATTGTTTTATGCCTGTAATATTTCTGAATTTACTTGTTCTGAAACTGAATTTCTGCTTCATTCTGAATTCTTACTAGTTGACTTTCAGTAGATGTGAGAATTAGACTATTAGCTAAAGAGAGCTATCTAGTCAAGTGTAATTACCTACCCACACCCCCCATGTTAAATTGCGTCATGAAATTTCAAGACTTTTCTGTCTTTAGACATTTCTGTTACTCTTTTTTTGTTGTTGTTTTTAAAAGGTTTTATATTTTAAAACGTCATGAACTTTTTATGAGAAAAAAATTTCTTGGGAAGGCAAAATTGGATAAAACCATTAAAACAGAAATACAGTGCTCCAAGTGAATCCCATCACCTTGTGATGGCCCTTATAAACAGTCTCTAAATCAACACCAGACACTAAAACAGTCATTCCTAAAGAATGAACAGCAGTGCGGACCCTGCAGTACTTCGTGCAAGAATAACTGTGCAGGACCTGTCCACGTTCCACTCCCGAAGCATGACAGGCCCCATAAGGACTGTGATGCTGTTGTCACAGCACTTAGATGGGTGCCTCTCAGCATCTACTTCAACTGTATGTTTTTTTCTAAAAACACCCACCCCAAAACACTTGAAGCTAACAAAGTGCATTAGTTGTTTTATATGAAAAATCACATTTAGGTGGAAAGACTTCAAATAAGATATTTCTTATATTTTTACCAAATGGTTGATTAGTGCATGCCTCCTAGGAAGATATACACATAGCAAGTAACATGTGAAAAAGATGGTCAACATAAGTCACTAGAGCCATGCAAATCAAAGCCATAATGAGATACCATTTCACACCCATTAGGATGGCTAAAATTAAAAGAGCCAGGCAATAATAAGTGCTGGCAAGGGTATAGAGAAATCCGGATCTTCATATACTGATATGCTGATACTGATACTGATATACTGATACATATGCAGTATCCACTGATATACTGATACATATGCTGATAATGTAAGATGATGCAGCAAATTTGGAAAAGGCTTAGCAGTGTTAAGCACAGAGTTGCCAGATCCAGCAATTCTACTCCTAGCTGTATGTCTAAGAGAACTGAAACACATGTTCACGTAGAAACATGTACACAAATATTCATAGCATGTCACATCACAAGCAAATTACAGAAACAGCCTGAATGTTCATTAGCTAACAAATGGATCTGTACTATGTGGGGCATTCGCACAGTGGAATATTATGCAGCCATGAAAATGAAGTACTTATATATACTATAACATGAGTGAACTCTGAAAATATGCTGAGTGAAGAAATCCGAAGGGAGCAGAAGGGGAATTTAAAAAGGATCAAGGTATGATTGATATGTTCATATACCCCAGGATGCACCCCAGGATGCATATATTTATTAGGTGTTACAAACATACACTGAAACATTTTTTTAAAAGGCCATGTGAAGTAGAATTCCTTTTATATGAAATCTAAATAAGACAAAGCTATAGAGGATAGTAAATTACTGCCTGCCAGGGTCAAGGAAGAGGGGCTGATAGTAAATGCTTATAGATTTGAAATTTTGAGGATGAAGGCAGTATTCTGAAATTAGATCACAGTGATATGAATGTGACAGATACATAAGAATAAGATTTTATATAGTGAAGTCATCCGCCATACGTAGCTATATCTGATTCTACACAAGGACTCACATACATAGACCATTTGTAAATGAATCTATGAATGACTGAACAAATCCATAAAATGTCCTATTGTAATACACATAAGACTTTAAAAAATTTTTTTGACAAAGGCTCAGAGAGACAGGTAAAGAGCAGTGGCCAAGAACTGAGCCTTCCTCCCTTTTACATAGTCAGATGGACAGTTCAATTGTCCTGCCATTCAGTCAGATAGAAACATTCTGTGCTTGGACATCAGCTAGATGCTGTATCCATGGTTTTTTTTTTTTCCCTTTTGAATGATACTGTTGCCAAAGTAACTTCAGCAACTGTATGTTATGTGAATGATGCGTGACGCCAGTACTCTGTTGTGACCTTTATTTTTATGAGCTGTGAGAATTAAGAACTTACCAGTTTTAGTTTAATTAAGCAGGAAGACACAGCAGATGGTGCGTCTGTGGGTGATGATCGCATTCCTCCGGTTCCCTCAGACAGCACTCTAACCCTATGAAATGTTTTGCTTAGAGTGCCACACCACTGTTGCAAAATTTCTAGGCAGGCAAACGTGTGGCAATGATGCAGTCAAAATCTTAGAGGATCTGAATACCACAGAAAGTTCTACGAGTTAGCAGTTAATGGAACTATGATATTAGGAGGAGATATCCATGACATTATGGTTGTAGTAGTTTAGCACCCATTTTTACTCTCCAATATTTGCAAATAAAGTATGGAAAGATTTTTATTACCGTAGTGTTCTTTTTATGTACTCTGGGTCAAACGTTAAGAATGCACTGGAATATGATTTGCATGTTTTAAAGTGCTGAGAGAAGATTTGGTAAATGCAAAAGCACTGAATTATGTCAGATTGTTTTATTATATTTGCTCTTAGTCACTGCAGAAAGTCCAAAGAGTCCTACTGTATGCCTTTTTTCCTCGAGTACTATGTGCTTACTGATAGCATGTTTACTTCAGTGGACGTTCAAAACATACACAAGCAGAGAGAATATGGAATTAATCCATTGCTTCTCACTAATCCTGCAACGCTCTTTGAAGAAAACCAAATTGTTAAATACAATCACTTCCTCTTCGTTGTTAAGGGAGCCACTGTCTAGCAGATTTAGTTTCTCTTTACTACCTTTGAAAAACTAAATTACTTGAAAGTTGGAATAAAATTTGGAATTACACAGTATTTTAGACCCTTAGATAATATGCCTCGATTTTTCTCATTAGTGCAATATATGCAATCATCAAAATGAAATACATTCACTTACTGGCTGTAATGTTGTTAAAACTATGAACTGTGTGAATCTTTTAATATATAGTGGTAGTTGCTTCAGATAGAAAATCCATTTGTCTTCTCTTTCTGCTACAAAGACTATATTAGAATTCTAGTTAAATCATGAACTTCAAAAATAATATTTTAACAAGAGAATGTAATTTTTCTTTGGAAAAGCTCACATTTTAGGTTGCATTTCTTCCTAAATTCTATAAAGCAGCTCTGTCTTTTGATTTCAAAGTGTGTTGTCAGGCGCAAAACACATGACTGTATCATCTCTCTTGGTATTATTCGTGCCCGGAGACCTAACTTTTATATTTAATTAAGTGGAACATTTCTTTTCTAGTCTCCTTCCGACTCTTAAGATACTCAAGCACTGAAGATCAAACTGAAGGTATAAACACTAATTTTGCAACTCTTGTAATAAAACATTATTAACCTTTTAGTTAATATGCACCAGTGTGTAACAGAAGGAAATATCTATAAACATGTCTCTACACTGGCAAGCGAAAGTAATAACTGATTTTAGCCTGTAAATTATTAAAGATTTTGATGAGAAGTTGCAAATTATTTTCATATGGAAACATGCTTTATTTCATTTCTTTATAGAACTACATATTCTTCTAATTAAAATTTAGAAAAGAAAGAACTAAATAAACCATTTATTCAAAACTTGGGTAACTTGCCAATTCTTTCATAGATTTATTTATTTAAAATGTGCAATGGAGGCTTTAATCGTAAGTTAAAGTTGCTAACCTTGCCAAGCAGTCCACACTCGTAATCCCAGTATACTGATAGGCTGAAGCAGGAGGATCACAAACCCGAGCAACTTAATGAGACCCCATCTACTATTTAAAAAAAGCGCTCAGCATGAGCTCAGTTTGATGGGCCAGTGCTGTAAATACAAAGCCCTGCTAATTTTTAGGGTTGTTGGGGTCATGTTAATTTTCTGAAATTCGTGTTGTCTTAATTCTCTATCATGTAGGTAGTTTATTTAATGGTCATACCCCTCTCCTTTTTCAAGGATGTTGGACCTACTGCATTATTTTTGTATTAGAAGAAATGACGAGACTCTGTCAGGATGTGCACAAAGTAGTAACTGACAGTTTGCATCTGTAGCCTTAGTTTGCAACCTGAGCAGTTTTAGCCCTTTCCCTGAGAGCCTGGGATTTAGAATCAAAGACTGACATCCAAATCCTAAGTCTTTTTAGGAAGGAGTGCTTCTGTCTTTAAGAGACAGAAGGACAGACAGACAGACCAACAGACAGACAGACACACACACACACACACACACACACACACACAGGTTTAAACAGTGACTTTTTTTTCACCTAAAAGAATTGAGATAGCCAAACCAGAATAGCATTTCCAAGCGTCTTCAGGAACTCAGCTTCCTCCTTCATTTTGCTTCATTGTCTTTCTATCCTAGAAGTCATCTCATGGTTCAGAGGTGGAGTGTCGGCCTGAGGCAGCAGTAAAGACAAAGAAGAGCTTTTTAGGAGGAACTAGTTTCTTTTCAACCCATACAATACTCGCACTTACAGCTTATAACATAGATGTGAATTATCTTTTAAGATGGACAGCTTAAAAAGAGGGGTTTTTTTACCAAGGACAAAAGAAGAGTGGATATTTGCTAGGCAACTAGCATTCTCTGTCATAGTGACCTTGGGCAGTTTAAACTCATTGAGCCTTTGCTTTCTCCTCTAAATATGATTGTAAAAATATGTCTAACTCATGATCCTGTTGTTTGAGTATCATATGAGTTGATGCACCTGGTGCTTTTAGCACAATGTCTGGCATGTAAGTAAGCAGTAACTGTTAATTATTATTCTTCCTTGCTACTTCCGTAATCTCACTGGGTTAATGTCCTGTAGACACTTAAAACTTAAATGTTCAAATGTATTATAGATTATTACACTCTTTCACTAACCTCTTACTCATATCTTCAGAACAGTCTTAGCATATGTCTTTATTACTGTTTGCACCCATAAGTTGCCAACTGGAACTCCTTGGAAAATTATTCATGAATTTCTCAAACCTTTCCTTCTCTTTCATTGACACTATCTGAATTCAAGCTTCATCCCTTGCATTCTCCAGGTCCTCCCCATTAACTAGATAGCATCCAAAGTCCTTAGAATAGTATCCATGTTTCCATATTGTCTGACAGCAGTATTAAAAGCTTTATCTGATTCATCCACATCCCTTTGGTCCCTAAATTATACATTTCTTTTACTTCAGCTTCATTGAAAACTCACTGTTTTCCAAATGGGACATTGGGACTCTAATCTTCAGAGTAATTTTTTTAAAATGATTTTCAAATTGAAGAGGGAACTAAGTATAAATGTGTTTCAGCCTATAATTTTAAATATTAGGTTGTGATTTCTGGGGAAAAAAATCCTTTGTGACTTTGTTTATTAGGCCAACAGACAGACAAGTATACCAGCACTCTTTATCAGAGCTGTATGTATAATGTGTAAATACAAAGGAATTCCTAAGCAAAAGGAATGGGTGGAGAAGAGATGTCTAGTTCTGATGGATGGATTAGTTTGTTCAGCATTTCTCAAAGAATAGGTTTAGATCTAGAAGCTCATTACTTTTACTTTGCAAGACAGTAGCATTAGATACTTAAAGTGAGTGTTATGAATGCATTTTGCTTCCAAATTAAAGAAATAGAAAAGGTTAGCTTTACTTTTATTGGGTGTGTGTAGTGTGTAATGGGATATGTAATATAACTTCAAAGTCCTCTGATACAATATTTTGAAACTAAGTTGGTAGTACAGTTAAAACATATCTTTGGTCATAGATTACTTGGCTTAATGCCACTTTCATAGGCAATGTCCTACTTAAATAGCCTGGATTGGCTGAGAAAAATAATTGCTGCTATGAAATAATTTTGCAATTACCACTGTAATTAAGGGCAGTTTGTTAATGAAAGTGCTTGGTGAATAATGACTGCAGGGCACTCCATCTTGCAGCTTCATGCCAGATGATTGGTTCACGTGGTGGAGGCAGTTAGGGAATTAGTGACACAGCTGTCATGGTTACAGGATGGATGTAAATATCCTTTGCAGTTGATGATGAAGAACAGTCATTAGCCTTCTGCCCCTTGGGAACTGGTCAGAAGAACAAAAATAAACTTAACACATGATGGTAAGAGCCATTCCTTATGTCTCCTTTTTTTCAGTTTGAACAATTAACATTCCAATAGGAATTGCAGAGAGCATGTGGATGAGCTCTCTCCACTGCACAGGCGTGTTAGTGTGATAAATGTTCCTCCTGGTACTGCATTGGTCATTCATAGTTTATCACCGCTCTTATTAGCTTATAGGCCAGTTAAAAACTGCTCTTTAGAGACCCATGGGCCCCATTTAAATTTCTCTTGCTCATCTCCAGGTGTTGTGTATTCAGTTCGACCTGACCTTTTGGAGATGCCCATGGATGGAATCCTACATGCTGTCTGCATGGCTGCAGGGGCGACTGAAGATCCATGGTTGGGCTCATATGACTGCCTATGTAAACTCCCGTGTTATAAAAAAGGCCGCATACTGATCTGATCTTGCTTTCTAGTTTGAAAAATTCACAGATGAAAATCCAGGATCCTTTGTCTTCTTCTTCTTAAAACACAGTGTTTAAATGCACTTCCTATTTATAGTCACTCCACTTCGTAGTGTTTTGATGTTGTTTTTCATTGTAAATTTGCTTCAGCAATCTTTTGTGGAGTAATTTCATAACATGCACACACCAGTTTTACGTTGAGTTGTTCGTGATCTGCAACTCATTAACTTTTGTTGACTAGGAAGTCAGTATAGCATGTTGCATTTTCTCCCACTTTATCTTGTTATATAGTCAATTTTATTTCTTTTTTTTTTTTTTAAAGAGATGTTAATAGACAACTTCCAAGGAGATTTAATGGCTTCTCAAGCTTCTCAAAATGCTGAGTCTCCTTGAGGCCCTAAGCAGAGATTGGCGGCATTTACATCATTGCATTAGAGGTGAACAGATACCTGACTAAAGCAGTGAACAGCTTCCTGGGATTTAGCTCAAAGTGACTGTCAGGTTCATGTATACATTGTAAGGATGAGTTGATTGCTGCTTGTGTCCAGATACAAATTCTGACTTTGCATAATGTTGTTCTTAGTGTTTGTACCTCCTTTGGGCTTTAGCAAGAAGACATGCTGACTGGAAGGGATTAGAATTCAGTCCCAGCACTGTCACAACCTGATGCCCAAAGCTCTGCCTCTTCCTTTTTTCTTCTTCAGCAGGTGCAGAAAGAATTTTAAAATTACCACAAGAATAGGGGCAAATAGAGCCTGGTTTGGATTCTCAAATGCTTTTGTTGCTACTGTTGTTCATGTTTTTCCTCAATATACACCTTTTCTCAAAGACCATGCATAAGTCACTGGGGAGATTTTCATAGCTAACTTGTTTTCCAATTTTTAACTCTTGGGATTGTTTTGCTTTGTTTTGTTTTTGTTTTTGTTTTGTTTTGTTTTGTTTTGTTTTGTTTTGTTTTGTAGTACTAGGGATTGAACTTTGGCCCTTATTCTTCCAAGATAGCCACAGTATCACTTGGCACTGGTCAGTCATAGCTAACTTGTGATCAGACATTACAGAATACCAGTTAGCTTGCTTCTTCCAAATGCTAGGAGTAGATCTTGAACAGTCTTAAGATCTTGGAAGAGCTCACGTATTGAGCATTAAAGCTATATTTTATTCCATTAAATGAAAGCTTCCACTTGGAAGATGGGCATCAATTTCAGTATGGTCATAGCTGACTTTTTTTTTTTTTTTTTTGATTCTCAGATAATGAATGCCTGGGTGCAGGGCAAGCTGGTGTACTTTCCATTAAATCAACACTGGTAATCCAGAAGAGAAGTGTGCTAGAGTGTGCTAGAAAATGCTCTCCCAGCAGAACGACCATGGCATTTTTAGCATAAGAACTCTTATGTTGCTAGACCCTCGTTTTAGCATATTCTGTTTTTAGCATAAGTATAGGCTTTTGTGGTAGGTCAAGATAACTAAAATAGAGAAGAAAAATACAGTTGTTTTTATTTTAATTGGTGTTGCCCCAGGTAGAGGGACCAAGCAACTTTTCTCCTTCAGGAGGGATGAACCCTACTGCAGTACATACGTATTCGATATGTATGCTCCTTTCTGTTTTACTTTGTTTGGTGGTGTTTTGATTTTTGTTTTGGGTTTTTTTTTTTTTTTTTGGCTGAACTTAGAAGATTTGTTCAGTTGAATTTCCAATGCGACTATATAGTAACCTTCATAAAATATATTTAAAGAAGCACAGCAAGTTTATAGGAGAAGGGATCACGGAGGCTTAACAGACTACAGAAGAGGAGGGGTGAAAGTTCCTGGAGTTGAAGTGTTTACATTCCTAAGTAAAGCAGAATTTGTTCTCAGGTAGTTTTCTGGGCCAGAGTGGGTAGGAGTTGGAGTCTCATTATTGTCTGTTACCACCCAAGTCCATTTCTTCTCATTTCCTCAGAATGTGTCACCAACTTCCTGGTTTTCCACAACATAAATGTATTGTGTCCCAGTCTTTCCTACTGCCTTCCTTTTTGTCAAAGCAACATTAATTATAAAAATTGAATGTGAATTTGTGCTCTTTAATAGGTTTGGGTCTAATTTTGCCTCAGTGGGAAGACATTCGATTAAAAGAGTCCTTTTCCCCTTCCTCCTCCTCCCTTTTTCTTTTGGTAGAACAGTTAGTAAAGGCGTAGGAAATTGATTTCAGTGTCACAAAGGACATTTCTGACAGGAAGGTACTTTGAAATGATTCAAGGCATCTGTTTCTCTTGCATGTGCCCAGGACTGCTGAGAGCTGTACCTAAATTAAACTGTTTAACATGTCAACTCTGAATACGATCACAATTTACATCCCAGTTGCTTGGCTGGAATTTTTAACATTTCATGTGCTTCATCCCCTAATTTATGAAACAAGTTCTCACTCAAAGTGACCATTTGTTCTAGATGCCAATATGTCATGGTCAGAATCGATTTAGCTTTAGGAGTTTTTGTTTTAGTATGGTCACTTTGCCTATGAAACGAAATCATCTTCACAGCTTTTTTTTTCTCCTGGTAGAGTTTGTGAATGATTGCATGGTGAGCATTTCTGTTACTGTTTCTCTCCTACTGACACTGCATCTATTGTATAAGCTGGCTCTGAGATTTCCAATTTTAAGAGCACAAGAATTATGTGGCCCCTACTGACTACCAGATCTGGGGCGTGCGGTATGGTACCTTGGAGTTCCTTTTAAAAAGTCAATGAGAGGTCCGGGGATTTAGCTCAATGGTTCCGGCACCTGTCTTGCAAGCGCAAGGACTTGGGTTCAATCCTTGGTAACCACATACCTATACTGGGTGTGGAGACTCACGCCCAGCAGCAACCAGTACCACATACCACAGTGCCAGGCGTGGTAGCTCACGCCTGTAATCCCAGCACTGGGGAGGCAGAGGCAGGAGGATTGCTGTGATGAGTTTGAGGCTGAGCTCAGGGCCAGCCTGAACTACAAAGCGAGACTCTGTCTCAAAAAAAAAAAAAAAAAAAAGTCAATGAGAATAAATGCTTCCACATGATCATACATAGTGTTCTAGCCGTACACCTTGACTTTGGGCTCACTTGTCTACCCTGCTCATGTTTCTTGCACATTAGTAAAGCTTGCTTATTAATTATAGTAAGGCATGCCCTTTGAAGTTGAAGGGCAGGAACAATTATTTTGTGGGTGAACATTTTATATTCATAGTAGAAATAATTCACAAAGGGTAAGGAAAAAGTGATTATGTTGATGCATTATATGAACCTGCGCTCATTAACTTAGTGATTTAGTGGTTCCTGATCGTTCTTCTCTCCCTCTGTGTCTACCTCTGTACCCTTACACAGTGTTTATCAATGAGTTTTGAGTAGAAGCCAAAAGAGATGAGCTGCTGCTTTTGCCCTTCTGTGTGCCTATAGGTCTAAAACCCACTGAGGTAAGAGTGCTGTTAGTATAGGACTATCCTGGGGGACTAGTGCCCCAGAGGACTGAGGTGGGTTGACCTTCACAATTAGCTGGTCATGATCAGGTAGCGGAGAATATTTCAATGATGTTGACATCAAATCTTTCATTCCTAAGAGCATTCTTATGTTACTGTATTAGTGACGATAGACAGCATCAAAGTAGGTAGACTGTTTTGAAGTGTTATTTATTATGTTTACTAGTCTAGCATGTGTTCCATGTTTGTGGTTGGGTTAGCGCTACGCAGTCATTCAGAGGTGCCTCTGCATCTTCTGTGTGTACTTCTCAAACCTATCTAGTCATAACATATCAGCCTCCCAGAGTGGGTAACAAGAAAGAAGAGGCACAGCTGCATCTTTAGGTGCTAGGCTAGAAATGGCATGTGGCCTTTCTGCTCTGGAAAATGCAGCTAGGCTCTGGGAGCTTGGGCTTTTCCTAACCTCTAAACTGTCTTACAGCTTTGTTTTGTTAAGTTCTGCAGCTGATCTTAGACTTCAGATAACAGCTAATGTGGTCTGTGATGACTGCCTGTGGTGATGTCTATGTCTCCACTTTAGTTTCTTCGGGCCCATACCATTTGGGGAAGTGATTGTAGTAACTGGCATAGTGGTTAGCTCACTGTCCTGGGTTAATGCTAGACCCTCAGTTCTTTTCACACATGTATTTTTATACTTGGAAATTGCAGTGTATATCAATCTGACAAGCATTAACTACTATACAGCATTTGAAGACTTGCTTCATTTTTTTTTTTTTTCCTACTTTGGTCTCAGGGAACCATGAGAGAATAAGGAAATAAGGAACTTTTTCATTTGGGAAGATATCAATATACTCTTTGGATACTAGTCATTATACAGGGATGCCCAGAAGTATACTACCAGTGCCTGCGAGTATTATTGTCTAATATATACAGATGGCCACCACCTAATGTAAAATTAGGTTGCCATTCACAATCTTTGTTAAGAAACAGTTCTTGAGATGACATGAAGAATGCTGTCAATATCATTGCCTTCTGTTCTCCTAGTGCATTTCCTCCAGTGATCACAAAAATCATCTAGCGCATATTTTCCTCTATCTTGATTAGATTTTAGGGACAATGGCTGGTTTTCTGTTTGCATTGTTTAGTGCAATTATAGTCCCCGCCATCTCCTGGATGCTTCATGATGAAATGTGTCCAGATCTCTGGGACATTTAAACTATGGCTAGATTGGCCTTAATCTTCTTTGCCACCTTCCTACACACAAGAGATTGTCAGAGTTCTTGCCATGCAATAAATGTTTTTTAAAAGGTAGAATTTATATGATAAACACCTGACTTTTTAAAGTATAAACACAACCGGACACTAAATTGTAGTTTTCTGCAGGCCCATATCACCTTGAGATTTGTTATATTTTAGGTGAAGAAGGGACAAGAAAAAGTCAAGCACATTCTAAGCTAGGGTCAATATATGTTATTTATTTTGAATATAAGGTAGTTTTATTCTAAATATACTCATCCTAAATAAGGTAGGAATGGATATTTTTGAAGTGTTTTTTTTTAAAGTATGATTCATCTAAGCTCACAGTTCTGTGAGTTGAGCTGCACTGAAGCTATTTTTAATGAACTTATACATTCCAACAGCATATCCTACCCTCCAGTAATACGAACATGAGATGCCCCTGTGGGGAGCTGCCTGGTAAAAGTGATGAGGAGAAAACACAACTATCTAGTGGTGCTGGTAACCTGTTTTCAGTGTCTCGCAGAAGTACTTCATCTTTAAAGCATGTTAAAACTGAGCTCTTGAAAAATAAGAACCCCTGAAATCTAAACAGAGTGACCCAGGGACAAGAAGCAAGTCGTTTTTTTGTGATTGTTAACCATCATCCACTTTTGCTCATGTATTATATCATCTCACATTGCTTTTATTGCATGATCACCTTGTTCTGTAATTTTCTGTTTACATTTCTGTCTTTTTCTCTCCATCTTGAGCAGGAAAGAAGCATGTTCTGTTCAGGTTCGTGTAATACACTTAGTAAATAGTTGATGTCTGTGAAAGATGGGCAAATTTTTTTTTATCTTTATTGATACATTAAATATACACATCATGATTGCACTCCATAATGGGGATTTGTACCAGTATAAGACACAACTTAATTCTCATTTTTTTTCCCATAGCCCTACCCACCCTACCACCCCCCTATATACATAAAATTTGTTTCCTTTCTTTTTGTTACAATCTCAACATTGTCCCCTTTCACCTTATTTTACATTGAGCGTTTTCTATTTCACAATATATAACATACAATGCTAGGACTCATTTACATCTTCATTTTCTCATACCACAGAAAAGATGCGATATGTACCTATCTGTGCCCTATTTATTTCACTTATGAGGATATCCTCAAGGTATGTCCATTTAAGTAGAAATGATTCAAACTTATCATTTTTATGGCAGAGTAGTACTCCATTCTGTAGAAGAACCACAGCTTTTTTATCCAGTCTCCAGT
>PVIR01011015.1:17348-48432 GCA_004026965.1 Petromus typicus | reverse complement strand
GCCTGTAATCCCAGCACTCAGGAGGCAGAGGCAGGAGGATTGCTGTGATGTGAGTTTGAGGCTGAGCTCAGGGCCAGCCTGAACCACAAAGTGAGACCCTGTCTCAAAAAAAAACCTAAAAAAAAAAAAAAAAAAAAAAGACCAAGTGAGGCTTTGGGGGACATCTAAACACAAGCCACAACACTGGGCATCTTGCTAAAAAAAAAAAAAAACTATCTGAAAGGTACGAGCAAGCAGTAGTAGGAACTGCTTGGAGTAAATACACAGACACACAGAGACACAAACACGCTCTCCTCCATCCCCTCCAAATCCAGCCTCCAACCAAGATTCTTGAATTCTTGAGACTACTGTGGAGCCTCTGGCCTATTTGTCCTCTTGCCGGTCCCCCTTCTTATCTACCACAGAGCTAGTGTGTGCACACTAGATGAGCAGTCAAACTTCTGCACAAATGGGTGACAGGGCTTCAAACTCTCAAGCTCTACTTTTCTCTCTAAAATGTGGGTCAACAGCACTGCCACATGTTTTTGCACAGCTAGAATCTTTGCCGAACCTGGCCTGCCCAAAGGTAGAGGATGAAAATGGAGGAGACGGAGCAAAGGTCTTACGCCATCCACTCAGTCTCTAGCTCAAGGCAACCGCACTCAATGGGCCACTCCAAAAACAATGACAATTGCCAACTCCATGGCCTCTTTCTGTAGCCTGGTCACCTTGTGACATGAAGATGAAGTCCTTCTACTTTACACCTTGCTTCTATTTGATGACAGGAACTGACACGCACACAGAGAGACACAAAAGAAACACATGTTCCCACACATTCCTATTTTTTCTACCCGCAAATAGCAAGGCATAAAACAAAATTAAGCTGGAGTCTAAAATGAGAACAGTTTCCAATGGTAGAGGATGTGAAGCTGTTACAGAGCATCTCAGGGCAGACTCTTGTTCTCAGAGAAATTTCATCTTCCTCAGGCTTTGGGGGCTACAGTGGAAGTCGATCCACCATGTAGTCCTTGGTGCTGCTTCTGGAAAAGTCTTTAACAAATCATTTCCCTCCCCTTGAGGGTTCTCTGGCAGAACCAAAGTAAATGCTTATTCTGTGAGATGTACTTAAACAGCTAGGCTGGCCCCAGCTGTTCTGGGCTTCCCTTTGATTTTCATGTGATTAAGTTTTCCTTTACTTTCTGCCCAGAGTCTGAGCTGAATGAGCGGGATGAATCTTAAGGAAAGCATTCATTCACTGGTATTAGCTATTGGCTACTAGAAAGAGTGAAAAATATACACATCTGGAGAGAAGGCGAGTCAGATCCTCTTTCTAGAAGAAGGTTTATTTCATGACCTGGGAAATCTTGGCTTCTGAATGCAGAGAATGTGGCCGGCACCTACTCAGCAGATTCCGTTCATCTCCTGGGTCATGGTTGGATATCCGCCCAGAGCACGTCTCTGAACCTCCAGGACACATTTCTGAGATTACCCGTCTGGAAGGTCCCTTTCCACTTCGAGTGAGCAGCACAGTTCCAAGAGGGTACAGTGACCAGCTGTTTCCACCACTCAACACCAGGAGCACACACTTCATTCATATTCACCTTTCTCTATTCTAAGAGGAGAAAATATTTTTAATTGGTCAATATTTCATTTACTGCATGGCAAGCCCTTATTAGTAGACTTAGCTCAGTCAACTATGAGATAAGGGCACGCAGGATGTCCAAAGACTCCAGAGATAAGTGTCTTCTTGAATTCTGGGAAGCCAACAGGCTAAAAATAACAAGAGAGAAACAGAAGGAAGAGAGGATAAGAAGGGAAAGAGCTAGGGTACGGGGAGGACAGGTGTAGGATGAAATGGATTGCTCAGGAGACAGTGAACCCTGGGTTCCAGGCCTGGGAGATGAGGGGAGAGACTCCTGCAAGTTAGGAATAAAAATACACAGCTTTTCAACTGGAGTGTGCCTCTCTCTTGCAAGAGTTTGGAATAAAAGCTTTGCTCTTGCTCCCTCTGGAGTCCAATTTCTTTCCTTCTTTCTTTTGGTCTGGAAAGTGAGATCATTTCTTACATTATGGCGACAGGCTCAGAAATTGTCAATGAGCACAATGTAAACAGGCTACTTCCAAGCGATTTTTTGACCTTTTGTTATATTACATGTAAATTAATCCAAAGCTATAAAAAAATAAATGACTCGCCTGTATTGAAGCCCTGATCAAAATCTAATCTTAACAAGTATTAATTAACACAGTCCCTGGCATTAGAGACTCATTACACTGGAGCTACAGGGATAATCTAATTTTCCCAGAAAGGAGGCGTGTAATTGCTAGAGCTCTGCAAATGCGAACCACAGCAAAATCATTTTATGTTCCTCTTGGAATCTGTCAGATGATGTCACACAAAAGGCCTGGACAAGTTCCCCTTGAGCGCGTGTGGATCAAATGATGAAGGCTCCTGTGATAATCAGCTGTTGTGTCAACTTGAGTCAGAAACACCCAGCTGATCGGCTTAGTATAGTTGTGGGTGTGAGTGGATGATGGACTAACCGAAAAGGAAGATTTCAGTTTCTGTAGTGAGCACTGACTGATACAACCTCGAACAAAAGAGGAGGTATGCAAGCAGCTCCCCATGTTGCAGCGGGCTGGGTTGTTATCTACCAGTGGGTTCTCCTTGGAGGAGAATCTTCCATGGGAGATTCTTCCACAGAAGGAGCAAGGCAGAATTTGTTGTCCAGTATCTCCGCAGCAATTTCTGAGGATTGACGTGACACTGAGGGAGTGGCCTGTACAAGGGGAGAGATGCTGGGTGTGGTGGCATTGCCTATAACACAGAAGCTATTGAGGAAGTTGAGGCAGGAGAACTGTTTGAGACCAGGAGCTGAAGACTGGTCTAGGCCTTAGAATGGGACCCCAACTTAAGAAAAACAAAAGATGGAGGTGGAGTCACTCCCTGCTCTCTTTCCTACTTAGCAGAAGAGGACACCATGGCTGCTTAGACTGCATCTGCGCCATCATCACTGCCATTAGCTTGTTACTGCCACCGTGTAGGCAGGGCCTGACACTGTCACCACGCATTCCTGTGACAGCTTCATTCTCCAAGGAAAAGAACTGAGCCTGGTGTGGGAGAGAAATGGCGCTAGGTCACTTGTTCCAGGTCCCAGGGTCGTAAAGTAACACATATGACATCCTAGCCTAGTTCCGTTGTGTCTGACAATGCAGACACCATGAGGGAAAGACTAGATAAGACAGCCTGGTTCTGCCTCACGAAACGCTCCTTCCTCATCGTTCTACCCTCTGACACCGCCATCTGTCAGCCGGAACCACAGGCCCCTCAGCTCGAGTCCTGCCTCATTCAGCTGCATGCTCCACCCTGCAGCTCAAGGAAAGCAAGCTAAGACTTCCAGGTTCCAGCTCACGGCCCTTCCCGGCTCCTTAGACCCTTGGGAACCAGCAGCGAATGTGTCAGGGACAGCCTTTCCTGATGCATGACTCAGACTCTGCCGGTCTCTACAGCTTCGTCTTGGGATACCCCATCCGTTACTGCTTTCTGCACCCACCATCTACAAGCTACTTCCTCGTTAGCCTTGGGTCTCAGCTTATATCTCACATCCACTACCCGTGGGCTTCCTGCACCACCAGCTTTGCCCTCCCCTTGAGCATCCTTTGCCAGGGTAAAGCATCGGGCAGGGCACACAACGCCCATGATTTCCGGTAGCTCGTCCGCCTCCCCACCACGGCAGCCAGTGACATGCCGTTTGTTCCCCACTGACTCCTCCCTCCTCACACTGTCTGGCACAGAGATACGCAGTAATTTTTTTTCTAAATAAATATTCATTATAAATATGAACGAACCTAAGAATCTATAAAATTATAATACAAATGGACTAACATCTATAAAATTTAGCAAGAAAACAATTTTCCAACTCAGAAATTAGGCAGTCACTTGTGGAAGGCACTAGCTGCTCCCAAATATGGTCCACACATTACATGGTTAGAGAGGAAATAATAATCTATGATTAACGTGTAATACCAAACAAAATCCCAATGGGGGTATATTTAATAAAACTTAGGCTGATTCTAAATATATGCGGAAGAGAAAACTCCAACACATTTTTTTTACATTAAAGAACAATAAAGGAATATCAGCTGTCAAAATATACTTACTATATAGTTGAACAATTAAACTGTGGGGTATCGGCACAGAAATGTATAAAAACATCAACAGAGAACAGTGTGTTGAAAAATCGAATGAAAGCTACTAACAAAATCAGATATGCTTTTGGAAACCATAAGAACTAAATACCTGCCTCACAACATGCACAGAAACAAATTCTGGAAGAGTATGAACGCGCCGACAGCCCCCACCGTGAACACGGCGAACCGCGCCCGAAACGATATGAGTGCATTTGTTGAACTTGGGCCCTTCTTTCCCAAGCAATCTGAGTGGTATCTTTATCACTAAGTGAACTTCCATACATATAAAAATATATTTGAGAAGAAGGAAAAGTTAGGATTTTGACCTACAGTGTTTTACTAAGTAGTTGGAGGTTGGAGACTTGGCTCTGTGAGTTGACCCATTTAGGACAGGACCTTAGAAGCCGATGTCAGTTCTGAAAAGGCCACTCCAATTCTGAATCACCTTGGTGGGATTTATTTTTTAGATATTCATGAGTTGAAAGCAATCTTCAGTTTTCACAGCCTCGTGAGATTACAGTGGACAGTTCTGAGACCCAGGCTTTCTCCTCTGGCACTGCCTGGTTAATACTGCCCTGGGAAACTTCTGGGGCTTAACAGCAATACTGAAAGTAGCAGCAGTTCGAGCAAAGGCATATTTTGCACCAAAGTGGTATAAGGTTTTTCTTTTTTCAAGAAATCTCCATGAGTTGCCTTCTTACCCAGATATTCCCAGTGGCAAGATTTTACATGATTTGGAGAGCAATGGTGTTGTCAGAACTAGAGAGTTATTCATTTACATTTAGACAAAGGTGCTCTTGGACTAAGCTTGCTTTCCTCTGAGATGACTGTACATGTCCCTGGGGACCAGGACAGGCAAAGACCTGTGTCTGAAGTGAGCTGCCTCCAATGAACTCCATCTGGGCACTAACGCCCGGGACTGATCACACAAGTTCCCTTACTCTTTGAAGCCAAAAGGACACATAAGACACTTTAATGCCAGAGAAAACAATCATTCTTCCAAAGATGAAATGAATGACTGGTCATTACAAAAACCTGTGTTCAACACTTCACAGCTTGTCCTTCACCTTCTCAGTCCAGATCTCTCAGACACTGCCATTTGATATGTAAAACAGTACAATCACTTGGGTGATATATCTTGATTTTTAGTTGTATCCGTTCCCCCGCCCTCCCTTTGCTCCCCCAGTACCCATTTGTCTCCATTTTTTCCTTTTTACCATCAAACTTTTTCTTTCCCTTCTTTGCTTTCTCTTACCCCACTGTTACTATTTCCCATTAAACATTTTTTTCCTATTTCACAATATCTATCATACATTTTGGACCTCATTTACACTTTCAGTTTCTCACACTGGAGAAATGATATAGCATCGGGGCCGGGGGTTTAGCTCAGTGGTTCCGGCGCCTGTCTTGCAAGCTCAAGGACCCAGGTTCGATCCCTGGTAACCACATACTATACTGGGCGTGGAGACTCATACCCAGCAGCAATCAATACCACATACCACAGTGCCGGGCGTGGTGGCTCACGCCTGTAATCCCAGCACTCGGGAGGCAGAGGCAGGAGGATTGCTGTGATATGAGTTGGAGGCTGAGCTCAGGGCCAGCCTGAACTACAAAGCGAGATCCTGCCTCAAAAAACCTAAAAAAAAAAAAAAAAAAAAAAAAAAAAGATATAGCATTTACACAACTGTGTCCTATTTAGTTCACTTATGAATATGGCCTCAATATCTCTAAACTATCCTTTTTATGGCTCAGTAATACTCCATGTTACTTTAAAAACCACATCTTCTTTATCTAGTCTACAGTTGATGGGCATTTGGGCTATTTTAAAGATTTAGCTATTACAAAGCGAACTGCTATAAACAGAGGGATACATGTCACTGTGGTATGATGCTTTTAATTCTTTCAGGTAAATACAGGGTCATATGGAACATCTAATCCTAGTTTTATGAGGAATCTCCTCAGAGGTTGCACCAGTCTACATTCCTACCAACAGCGAGAAGGATTCCTTTTTCCCAATACCCCACCAGCATTTGTTGGATGATTTCTTGACAGGTGCCATTCTTTATGGAATGAGATGAAATCGTGGTGTTATTTTCATCTGCACCTCTTGAATGACCAGTGATGATGAATATTTTTTGATATGTTTCTTTGCTGCTTTTACTAATCTACAAAATGTCTATTCATATCAAATGCTCACTTTTGAACTGGGTCTTAAAATTTGGGGGGGTCTATTTTTTAAAAATTCTTTATGTATTCTAGATAGAAGACCTTTGTCCTGAGGAGCAGCTGGTAAAATTTTTTTCCCACATTGTAGGTTGCCTTCTCATTCTTGGTAGTTTCTCTTGCTGTGCAGAAGCTTTTTCGTAAGATGAGATCCCAGTTGCTAACTCCTTCTGCTAGTTCCTGTGCTACTGAGGTTTGTTCATAAAGTCGTTCCCTAAGCCAGAGTCTCCAAGTGTTCTACCTAACCTATCTTCCAGCAAGTTTAGTGTTTAATATTTAGATCTTTACTCCACTTTGATTTCAGTTTACTGCATCACAAAAGATTTAGATCTAGTTTTAATCTTTGTGGCTGAAACTCAGTTTTTCCAGCACCATTTGTTTAAGAGGCTATCTTTCCTCCCTTGAGGGTGTTTGGCTCCTTTGTCAAAGATGAGGTGGCTTGGGGGCCGGGGAGTTAGCTCAGTGGTTCCTGCGCCTGTCTCGCAAGCGCAGGGACCTGGGTTCGATTCCCCGGTAACCACATAACAATACTGGGTGTGGAGACTCACTACAGCAGCAACCAGTACCACATACCACAGTGCCGGGCGTGGTGGCTCACGCCTGTAATCCCAGCACTCGGGAGGCAGAGGCAGGAGGATTGTGATGTGAGTTTGAGGCTGAGCTCAGGGCCAGCCTGAACCACAAAAGCGAGACCCTGTCTCAAAAAACCTAAAAAAAAAAAAAACAATAAAACAAAGATGAGGTGGCTTAGTATGTCTGGAGTTGTTTCTGCATCTTCTAATCTATTCCATTGGTCCTTACATCTGTTTCTTCGCCAGTACCATGCTGTTTTCAGGACGGTGGTCTTGTAACATAGTTGCAGTTTAGGGATTGTGATACCTCCTGCCATGTTTTGTTGCCTAGAATTGCTTTTGTTACTCTAGGTCTCTTCTGATTCCAGAAAAATTTTTGGATTATTTTCTCTACATCTGTGAATTACGTTACTGGGATTTCAATTGGGATTGCACTGAATCTATATACTAGTTATGGAAGTATGATCATTTTGACAATACTGGTTCTTCCTACCCAGGAATAAGAGATGTCTTTCTACTTCCCGATAGCATCTTTGATCTCCTTTTTAGAATTTTGTAGTTTTCAGAGTATAGGTCTTTCACATCCTTTGTTAGACTGATTCCTAAATATTTCTCTTTTTTTGGATGCTACTGTAAAAGGAATCATTTTCCTGCTTTCTCTTTCAGTGAGTCTATCGTGTATGTGTAATTTTTGAGTGATGACCTTGAATCTAGCTATGCTACTGAATCTAGCAATCAAATCTAGCCGTCTTTTGGCTGAGTTTTAGGGATCTTCTATATAGAGTATCATGTCATCAGCAAATAATGACAGCTTAACTTCTTCCTTTCCTATCTTTATTCATTTCTTTTTCTTCTTTAAAAGTGGTGGATAGTATTTCTACAACTACACTGAGTAGTGGTAGTGGACATAGTCTTGATTCCTGATTTTAGCATGAAAAAATTCAGCTTTTGACCATTAGTATGATGCTATCGGTTTTTCATAAATAGCTTTTATCAGGTTGAGATAAAGACCTTCTATTCCAATTTTCTGTAGGGTTTTAATTATGAGTGGCTGTTAAATTTTCTTGAACGCTTTTTCTGTATCCATTGAGATGATCATATGCTTTTGCCCTTAAATTTGTTTATACAGTTTACTACATCCATTGATTTGTGTACACTGAACCATCCTTCCATCCCTGGGATGAATCCAACTTAGAGTGTATGATCTTCTTGATGATCCTCTTTATTCTGTTTGCCAGTATCTTACTAAGGATATTTGCATATAATTCATTAGAGAAGTTGGCCTGTAGTTCTCTCTCTTGGTTGGGTCTTTCTCTACTTTTGGAATCAAGACAATAGTTGCTTCAAGGAATGAATTTGGAAGTCTTGTATCCCTTTCACAATTTAATTAAAGCGTTTGAGAAGTAGTGGCATTACCTCTTCCCTAAACATCTTGCAGAATTTAGCAGCAAAGCCATCAGGACCAGGACTCTTCTTTGTTGGGTGTTTTCTCATTTCTATTTATTTGTTATTGATGATGTTCTTGATTTAATTCCTAGGTTGGTGCCTGTAAAATGCTTACTGCAAATAATTTTCTTGTGAACATTTACAGCCTTTAAGATATGAGTACTTCCTGGGTCACCCTCCTGCTATAATTGGCCCTTAAGCCTCTGTGTAAGTCCCAGACGAGTGCAGCACTTACTCACTGCACACAGGTCTCCAACATTCCACCTCATGTGATGGTCCCTCAAGAAGTCTGGGCCCAACCACTGTGCAGAGGTCAGGATGGAATTATGGCCCTCTGCATAAATTCCTGCCCAACTGGAGCACCAACTCACTGTGCATCAAACCAAGATGCAGTTTCCAGGCTCTTCCTCATGTGATGGTCCTGCAAGAAGTCTCCAGTCTGGCAGTTTCTTAAAAATTCTCTACTTTATGATCTAGCCAGTTGGCCCATAGATATTTACTCAGTTGAAAAGAGAGATTGTGTCCACACAAAGACTTGAAAATGAATGTGCATGGGCCGCCAATTTAGCTCGGTGGTTCCAGTGCCTGCTTTACAAGCACAGGGCCTGGGTTCATTCCCTGGTAACCACATACAACAGTGCTGGGTGTGGAGACTCACGCCTACCAGCAATCAGTACCACATACCACAGTGCCACGTGTGGTGGCTCACACCTGTAATCCCAACACTCGGGAGGCAGAGACAGGAGGATTGCTGAGTTCAAGGCTGAGTTCAGGACCAGCCTGAATTACAAAGCTAAACTGTCTCAAAAACTAAAAAAAAGAGAGAGAAAGAGAATGAATGTACGTAACTGTTCTTTCAGTCACAGTCAAACCTGGAAACCACTCCAATGTCCACCAACAGTCAATGGATAAACACACTGTGGTGCATCTGTAAGTGGACCTGTCTTGGTTATTTTTCTTGTTGCTGAGGCAAAAACACCTGACCCCCAAAATTAAAGGAAGAAAAGTTAATTTCAGCTCACAGTTTGTACAAGTTTCTGTCCATAATAGACTGTTTCAAGGCAAGGTGGTGTGGACGACGAGCATCACAGAGAAGAAATACTTCATGGCAGACAAGAAGCAGCAAAAGCAGCAAGTGACAAGCAGTGACAATAGCATCCCTCTTTCCATCCCTATGTTCTATCCTGGCTGCTCATCATGAAGGCAGGCAGTACTCATCCCTGGGCTGGAGTACCTTTAACCCTAGCATCACACCACAAATCGATTCCAGCATCACACCCTCTACATCCAGCTCCCACAAGATGCCTGAGACTTAGGGGAACATCTAGATACAAGCCACAGTAGAAGCGCCGCTCAGCAGTGAAAGGCAACAAAATAATGATATATACAACAACACAACAAGACTTCCAGGAACTGTCTAGGTGAAAGAAGCCAAATATAAAGAAGTAAATACTGTGCAACTCCATTCATAGGAAGTTTGAGAAAAGGAAAACTAATCAGTTCTGCCGGAAAGTACATCAGTGATGATCCAGAGAGGAGAGAAGGGCTGAGGGAGTCACAAAAGCGCACAGGAGACTCTGAAGGTAACGGATTTACACAGTAATTGTGGAGATGGTTTCAGGAGCATATAATTGTATCAAAACTTAGCAATTCATATATTTGAACAATAGACAGTTTGACATCAAGTACACCTCAATAGAAAGTTTCTGTTAAGGGAGACATGGACTAAAGACAAATATGATGAGTGACTATCCATGAAGACTCCTTACGCTGCACATGCCTCTCCTTTGGGACGATCACGGCAAGCCCACTGAGACCACAAGGCTCAGACCTTCCTCTGTTCTGTCCTGCTCAGTGCTCCCACCTCCACCTCCACCAGTGGCCAGACACTGCTAACTGTCAGCATACTGGAGGCCAACACAACCCACAGGCCATGGGGAGCCACCAACCCCACAGGGTTCAATTTATGAGCAAGATCACTTACTAACTTGAACGGTTTTCAGGCATGGGGATGCCAGCACAATAGTGAATAAAAAACAGGGCGCTAAGGTTCGATGTAATAAAATGGCCGCTATCCTGAGAGCATAGAAGTACCTCGTCTCAGAGGAAGCTGCGGTAATGTGATCAGGTTGTGGTCTGGAGTGCTCTGGCCAGCTCCTGAGCAAGGCCCTGATCAAGTAATAAGTAAAACCACCCTTCCCCGGCCTTGCATTTTACCATGCAGTCATCCAGGAGCTGCACTTTCAAAGACATAGCTTTGAAAGTCTTAGGTGTGAAGGTCTGCACCAACCTTCATCGGCATTTCCCAGGTGGCACCAAACACTGCGGCGGACATGAGAGAGGCGCTGCCTGTCTCCTCAGAGGGACGGTCAAACTGAGAGGTCAGATGTTGGTCAAAGTGCCATTCACCCCTAATAGTGATCAGACAAGACGATGAAGTTAGGTCCAAAATGACAAAGGGAACAGATTTAAAATGCAATGGGATTAGACTTGCCTCAGTAAGTTACAGTGGAATGTAGAGAATGCCAGCGTCCCAGAGCTGTGCCACAGACCTCCAATCCCAAATGTCTGTTATTACTCATAGGAGAGGCTAAGACTCACTGTGAATGGCAATACGTCAATTTTACTTTAGTAAATTGAAAGAAAGAAATTTATCATAGGGGTGTGTGTGTGTGTGTGTGTATGTATGTATGTATATAAGCAAAAGTATAGCATATACAGAATTTAGTACTATCTGCCATTTCAGGTTTCTGATGGGAGTCTTGGAATGTATTCCCTGCAATAACAGGGGGAGAGGCATGTGTATATTAGCTGGATTTCAACGTCATAGGTGCTGAGATAAGAAAGGAGCAAGAGGCACAGGCTGCACAGGTGAGCCGTGATGGGAAGCAAGGACTAGCCATTACCAGGGTAGACAGCACCAACCACCACAGGGGCTGTGGGTTTCAGTACCCACAACTCAAGCATGAGACTGAACTCTTCCTTTGTCTTTTTTTTTTTTTTACGGTTTTTTGAGACAGGGTCTCGCTTTGTAATTCAGGCTGGCCCTGAGCTCAGCCTCCAATTCACATCACAGCAATCCTCCTGCCTCTGCCTCCCGAGTGCTGGGATTACAGGCGTGAGCCACCACGCCCAGCACTGTGGTATGTGGTACTGGTTGCTGCTGGGGTGAGTCTCCACACCCAGTATTGTTATGTGGTTACCGGGATCGAACCCGGGTCCTTGGGCTTGCAAGACAGGCGCCAGAACCACTGAGCTATATCCCTGGCCCTCTTCCTTTGTCTTTTAAACTCTACTTTTGCTTCATTTTGGAAAAGTCTAGGGATATTTTCTCCAAAAAAGTGAGTCTCTTCTTCCTGGAGTTTTCACAGGGAAGAGCAGAGGATGTGGATTCTCATCACTTGATCTTATCGAGCTTCCAAAGTGACAAGAGCATTCCAAAGAGTCAGGAAGGACAACGCTATGGCTCGGTAGTGTCCAACATCTACCCATTCTGAAGCTCACTAGGTGACAGTGCTGTCTGGATCACCCTATGGAGTACTTGCCAAATGCCTACCAGATGTCTCTGTGTCGAGCACTGTGCTGGGAGGTGAGAACAGAGGAAGAGTGGAAGGCTATGTTGATCTTTAAAGGACTCACGAAGCAGTTTTTTTAAACTGCTATAATTACACAGTCCCTCATGAGCCCCCAGTATTCGAAAAATATTTATACATGATACATGTTGTACCACTTGATTTATATTTTACAACATCTATAAAAATTATTGTACAACATCTATAAAATTATTGTACAACATCTATAAAAATTAAAGAACATAAACTTAAGTCAGTGTGAACAGAACTTCTGATGCATTCTTCCCAGTCTGTTGTATCTTTTGCCCTCTTTGGGGACATTCGTATCTGCTTTACACAACAACAGAGCCAGAGGATAATCATACTCATATTTCCTACAAAGTATGATTTCTCCTAGGAAAGTACTACAAAAACAAGAGGGGGTACACACATGGGCACGGGCATGTGGGGGTGATATCTGTAACAGGTCCCAAGTACAAGAGGCTCCAGTGTCTAACAGCAGGACATCAAGGGAAGAAAACTGGAGACAGGCTCTCAACAAGGAGCAGAAATAAGCCTACGGAGCAAACGCAAGGACCACAGAGCAGCACGAGCAGCTTAGTGAGATGCTGTTTCAAAACAACAACAAAAAAAGAACAGTTACAACAAGACAGCAGAGCAGCCTGAGACACTGATGTCCAAATGCCAAGGGACAAGAGAAAACTCAGCATAAGCACCATGCTGGAGGGTGGCACATGGACATGTGTGCTGGGAGCAGGGCCCAGAGGAGCAGCAATGGCCGGGACAAGAGCAATATTTTCATTTCCTTTTAAAAATTCCCTTTAGACTATCTAGAATGCATTTTTAAAAACGCAGCAGAATTAGCTCCTCCAAATGTAAAGACCCAATCCAAAAATGGGCATCAGAAATGCATAGACACTTTTCAGACAAAAACGTAAAAGCAGTGAAGAAACAGATGAAGAAATGCCCATCCTTGCTGGTCATTCAAGAGATGCAAATGAAAACATCCCTGAGATTCCATCTCACTCCACGAAGAACGGCCTCTATGGAAATCAACCAGCAACAAATGTGGGCGGGGCAGTGTAGAGAAAGGAACCCTTCTCCGCTGTCGGTGGGAATGTAGATTCATGCAACCACTGTGGAGATCAGCGTGGAGATTCCTCAAAAAACTACGATTAGAGGCCCCATTTGACCCTGCTACTTTCCTGCTAGGTATATATACGAAAGAACTAAGAGAATAATGTTATAGCAACATGCGTGCACCCATGTTTATAGCAGCTCAGTTTATAACAGCTAAATCTTGGAAATAGCTCAAATGTCCATCAATGGGAGACTGGATAAAGAAGATATGTTGAGTTTTTTTTTAAATAAAATGGAGTATTAGCCACAGTGAATGATAAATTTGAGTCATTTATACTCAAGTGGATGTACCTCGAGGACATAGTCAAAAGTGAAATAAAGAAGACACAGATGTGTAAATACCTTATCGGTTCACCAGTATGAGAAACTATAGGAGAAAATATAGTCCAGAATTACGATAGATATTGTGAAATAGGAAGGAAGTGTTCAAAGGGAAAAGGGAAAGAGAGATAGGGCAAAACAAAGAAGGAAAAGAAAAAATTTGAAAGTAAAAAAAAAAATGGAAACAAAGTTTATGTATATAGAAGTTTGGGGTAGTAGGCAGGACAAAAAACAAAAAAATGAGAATCAAGATATGTCATGTAGTGCCGGGGATTTAGCTCAGTGGTTCCAGCATGTAAGTGCCAGGTTCAATCCCCAGTAACCACATACAACAGTGCCAGACATGAAGACTCACACCCACCAGCAATCAGCGCCACATATCACAGTCCCTGGCATGGTCCCTGGCTGAGGCTGCGCTTATAGGCTAATGATCCTGTAATCCCAGAACTCAGGAAGCAGAGGCAGGAGGATTGCTCTGAGTTCAAAGCTGAGCTCTGGGCCAGCCTGAACTACAAAAGGGAGACCCTATCTCCAAAAAAAAGATATTTCATGTACAAGTTCAAATTTTTAGAGTTGAATGTGATCATAATGTATATGTAAAATGTACCAATAACAATTTTAAAAAATAAATAAAAATTCCTTTAATTTCACTAGTTTGAGTTTAATAGCATAGGGAATCAAGTTTAAGAGAACAGTAGAGAATAATTTTTCTAATTAGGTAGTTTCCCCTTTCTCCTTCTCCTCCAAAAGACAGAGGGCTGATTTCTACCCACCAGTCTCCAGGGATGCCAGATACATCAGTGTAAAGATGCCAAGCTCTGCTAATAGGCCCTTCTTCTTGCTACTCTCCCAGGAACTAGTCTCCATAGCTCCAAGCTGCATGGACTGTCTCTGCAGGTGCTGGGGAATTTTCTCCAGCATCCGGGCATCGATCCAGACCCTTGAAACCCCCATGCAAAGAGCCTGGTGTGATGGGCACCTGTGCATCGCATCATGTGGAGGAGCAGTATCCCTTCTGGGAAAGGATGAACACGTAAGCATTTCCTGGGAAGACCTTTCCTTTACCAAGCTGTGCGTTCTTTTTTTCCTAAGGGAAGGAAACTAACTTGCCTGAAGATAATTCATCAATAGTATCCAAATGTGAAGTGTGCACTTGACACAGAAATCTTTTTCCTAGAATATACCCGTAGCAAATAACTGCACCAATGCAAAAGAAAAAGAAGAGGAATCTGAGCACAAAAGTGCTTGTCCTTGTACCTTGTTGACAGTAAGAAACACCATCAACAAGTTGAATGTTTTAAAAACTGTTTAAGTATACCATGATATATTCCACTTATATAATGCATCACTCACAATGACATTATCATCAGGTATTTGAAAAGGTGATGATATTAAAATTTATGTTTTCATCCCAGTTGACCCAGCTATACCTCTCCTGAGTATATTCCCAAATGACCTCACATTAAGTCTCTCTCTCTCTCACACACACACACACGTTTATATCAGCACAATTCACAATCTTTGAAAATAGCCTAGATGCCCATTAACAGATGAATGGATAAAAACATATGGGATATAAATATGCAAAAGAATATATATATACATAATATATAATTACATATAACAATATATTACATATAAAAGAATATTATTCCACCACAATGAAGAATAAAATCATGTCATTTGCAGGAAGAATCTGAGACCATCATGCTAACTGGCATAAGCCAGACTCAAAGTTAAATATCACATGCTTTCTGTTATATAAGAAAGCTAACAGAGAGAGAGAAAGAGAGAGACAGAGATAGAGAGACCGAAAGAGAGAGAGAGAATTGATAAGAAACTAGAAGGCAGACTTTTGGAAACAGGGAGGGGCCAGGGAAGCAGAGGAGAGTGAGGGGGTAAAGGAACTAAAAATGAACAAGATATGCTAGAGGCAAGTATTAATTCCCCCACGCTAATTCCCAAACACACGCTAATAAAAAGAAAAGTATTGTGAGGGCCATGGATTTAGCCCAGTGGTTCCAGCGTTTGCCTCGCAAGCACAAGGACCCAGTTCAGTCCCTGGTAACCACGTACAATAATGCCCACCAGCAATCAGTACCACAAACCACAGGGCTGGGTGAGGTGGCTCATGCTTGTATCGCAGCACTCAGGAGGCAGAGGCAGGAGGATTGTTGAGTTCAAGGTTGAGTTCAGGACCAGCCTAAACTACAAGGTGAGACCCTGTCTCCAAAAAAAAAAAAATGAAGGAGCCAGGCATCATGGCCTATGTCTATAACCCCATCACTCAGGAGGCTGAGACAACAGGATCACCATTTGAAGCTAGCCTAGGATAAATTCCAAATTCAAGGCCAGTCTGAACTATGTAGTGAAACCTTGTCTAAAAAAAAAGTCTCGCTAGGACTGAGGACTTAGCTTAATGGTTCCAGCATCTGCCTGGCAAGCTCAAGGTCCCAAGTTCAATCCCCAGTACCACATATCTCAAGGCCAGGCATGGCGGCTCATGGCTGTAAATCCCAGCACTCAGGGGGCAGAGGCAAGAGGATTGCGGAGAGTTCCAGGCTCACCTGGGCTACATAGTGAGCTCAGGGGCCAGCCTGAACTATAAAGGGAGACTCTGTCTTTAAAAAAAAAAAAATGAAACCACAGATGTATATTCATTTGTATGGACCGTCTACAATACACTGAGTTTAATGAGTTACAAAACTGAACTGTAGGGATTTTCACACTACTATGAAATTATATACGTAGCTCTAAATACAGGCATACATATACAAGACTGTCTAGAATGTTAGTCAATAAAGATACAGCAGTGATTACTGCTCAGATTTCAGGAGCTTTTACATATTTTCAGCACTCTGATCTTTTATTTTTCCACTTAGTATTTTTTTAATTAATTGATTTTATTGGTACATTTTATATGTACACCATAATCACAATTGACACTGAGAATTTGTACCAGTATATTACGACTTCTCATTTTTTCCCATTCCCCTGGCCCACCCTACAACCCCCTGCCCTGTACATATATATATACACTTTATTTCCTTTTTTACCATCACATATTTCCCCTCCTTACTTACCCTTACCCCCCTTTACCCTTTGAATTTTTTTTTCTTTTCTTTTCTTTTTTTTTCTTGAAACAGGGTCTCGCTTTGTGGTTCAGGCTGGCCCTGAGCTCAGCCTCAAACTCACAGCAATCCTCCTGCCTCTGCCTCCCGCGTGTTGGGATTATAGGCGTGAGCCACCACAGCTGGCACTGTGGTATGTGGTACTGATTGCTGGTGCTTGTGAGTCTCCACACCTAGTATTGTTGTATGTGGTTACCGGGGATCGAACTAGAACTAGGGCCCTTGCACTTGCAAGACAGGCGCTGGAACCACTGAGCTAACTCCCCAGACCCTTTGAATATTTTCTATTTCACAATATCTATCATACACTCTAGATTTCATTTATATCTTCAGTTTCTCATACCAGAGAAAAGATGTATTTACTCATAAGTGAAATAAATATGTACAGATGTATAAATTCCATTGAGTACATTTTTAAAATATAAACCTTTTCTTATAAGGCAGATGTGTTTAGAGCTTAGCACCACTGTCCCCAGGATTCTGACCTAAGGGTCTGGGATATAGGATCTTTTTAGCCAAACACCATGTAGTTAGTTTGGTAGCTGAGCACTCACTCCAATGCCAGTGCTTTTCACAGGCTGTCACCTCAACAAGCACTCACATCAAGAGAACTTGGGGGTCCCTGTCATTCCTTCCTGCAACAAGGAACCTGAGCCCCAGAGAAGCAAAGCAGCCAAAGATGACACTTGGCTCAAGAGAAGGTATCATTTCTCTCACACAAGAGCAAAAGCCAGATTTCAGTGCTTCAAGGCCAGGAATAGCTAGTCCCGGCTCACCTTAGACACAGGCAAACAGGGCTGCTGTGGGGACAGCTGGAGCCCCAGGACTTCCAGGGGCGGGTCCCAAAGGTGACTCCGCCAGCTGAGCTCATTAAATGTCTCTGAATGACAGTTCTCTGTGAACATAGTGCTGCCTTACTGGTGACAAGAACCGCCTAGGTCAGCCTGGCCTTTCCATTTCCGGCACTCAGAGATAAGAAAAGATAGGCTCACTGTAGTTACAGTTCCTCCGTGAAGACAAGTATCATGACTCAACGCCCTGATTAAAATGAAAACCCTCATTCCCTGAGAGAGCCTGCCTGCTGTCTGAGTGACCAAGTGTTTCCAACTGTCTTCCCAAGAAAAAGAGAAGGTGGCTGCTGGGGAAAGAGGCAAACTGAGCACTCGGGCACTAAAGTCAGAGCCTGCCCGCGATACCCACAACTTCCAAGGCCATCCAGCCTATATGTATCCACCAGGACAATTTTTTTCCTGCTCTACAAACACCAGTGCCCAAGCCCAGGGAAGCTGCCAGTTTCTGCCTGGAGTGGCTCAGCCTCCACCTGGCTCTCTGGGCTTGTGTATGCCCGCTACCCAGTTCCGCCACTCTGTGCGGAACTGAGGCAGCCTCCAGGAGTATGGCACCGTGCACGCCCCACATCTGCAACTAGAGGGAATGTCTCTCTGTGTCTAGGTCTCTCTGTGAGGCTCTGTGTGTTGCACAGTCAGTCCTTTCTACGTCAGAAGAGCTGGCCTCAGGACGCTGTGGCCCTGACAGGGCAGTGTCCCCAATGCTGGGGCAGAGACGAAGCCAGGTCAAGCTCTGTGAAGCTGGCGCACAGGCTTCCTCCAGTGTGACGGGCTGCTGGCGTTTGAATGTCCCCAGCAAACTCATACTGTAGTTTATTCCCCATTCTGGGGTAGTGAGAAGGTAGAGACTTAATTGACTGTGCTGTTCAGAAGTGGAACCTCTGGGAAGTAATTCAGGTTAAATGAGGCCGTAAGAGTAGGGTGTGGCTTTAGGAGAATAGAAGAGAGCTGAGCTAGGAAATGTCACGCCATAAAATACCTTGCGCTGCCTCTTTTGCCATGGAATAGCCTGAACTCCCTGCAGACAGTTCTCACCAGCAAGAAGGTCTTTAGACGTGTCTACCCCATCCTGAACTTCCTATCCTCCAGAACCGTAAGCAGAATAAACTTTTACTCCCTACAAATTAGTCAATCCATTGCAAAATAAAAAAAAAAAATCAGTTATAGCAAGAGTATATGGATGAAGATGGTGAGGGAAGGATAAGGTTGAGATCTTGAAAACAGCCATGTGCTGCACTGTGCCCGGACCCGAGTCGCTGCCACCGTCAGGCTCAATCTCATCCTCTAGAGCTGATCCAAACCTCGGGAAAGTCCCGGACCGATGTTTTTTGAACATTCTGCAGTGGAGCCCATCTTCCCCACGGGGATAGCTTTATCTCTTTATCAGAGACCACTGGACACGGATCAAGGGAGGCTATTTCAGCCGACGAGGGGAGGAAGCCGGCACGAAGCCTCCTCAGCACCGTCAGGGCAGGAAGCCCCTCCAGAGAAGAGCAGCTTGTACCGGCCTGAAGCTCTGGGCCACATGCGGAGGGGGTGAGCGGCCTGCAGAAGCTGCCAAGCACTTCTGCCTGTCTTTGGGGGAACTGTCTTGTCCCCAGGGATGTGTTTCTACATGTGTGGTTGTATCCACCTGCCCCTCAGCCTGGTCTCTTTCTACATGTGAATCTGAGCTCCACACAGCTCCGTGGCTCAGCTGAATCTGGGCAAAAGGGCAGACTCCAGAGTATATGCAGCCCATTCCACAGCTGCCAGATCCTCTGTTCTCCTTTCTGCTCCAGCTCCTGGGGGCAGTTTTGAGGGACAGAAGGAGAGAGCATTCACTCTAGCCAGGTCTTTGCATACAGGGATGGGCACCTGCTCCCCGCTGTACTGGAGCCCGTAACTCAAGAATCTAAAACTGGGGGCTAGGGTGTTAGCTCAGTGGTTCTGGCACCTGTCTTGCAAGCTCAAGGACCCAGGTTCGATCCCCGGTAACCACATACCATACTGGGCATGCAGACTCACACCCAGCAGCAACCAGTACCACATAACACAGTGCCGGGCGTGGTAGCTCACGCCTGTAATCCCAGCACTCGGGAGGCAGAGACAGGAGGATTGCTGTGATGTGAGTTTGAGGCTGAGCTCAGGGCCAACCTAAACCACAAAGCCAGACCCTATCTCAAAAAACCTAAAAAAAAAAAAAAAAAAAAAAGAATCTAAAACTGGGACACAGAGACAGCAGCCACGCTGCTGGGTAAAACCAGGGCAAGTCAGGCCCACTGCAGGATAAAGTTATAGACGAACATAAAGGCCAGTCTGCAGAAGGAAGGGACACAGAGGTCACCCTGGAAGAGAAGCAGAACGAGGCGAGTTGGAGAAAGCAGCTGCCCATACAATGTGTCTCTGCAGGACGCTCCACTTCCTGTATCTTGAGCCTAAGTCCTACTTTCCATAAAGCCAGTGTGAGTGGATTTCTGTTCACTGATACTGATTGACTCTGGACAGAAAACTACAAAAAATAATTTTTAAAAAAATTAGCTAGCCACGGTGGCAGACCTGTAATCCCAGCTACACTGGAGGCTGCAGCAGAAGGATCCCAAGTTCAAGCCCAGCCTAGGCAACTTAGATTCTGTCTTAAAATAAGAAACTAAATGGGCTGGAGATATAGCCTGTGGCAGAGCATTTGCCTAACAGGTATAAAGCCCTGAGTTCAATTCCCAGGGCCCCCAAACACTGTAAATATCCTTTTCTGTACAGGTATTTCCATCATAGTTAGGAAATATCCCACATGCATAAGATCGTCACATATGAAAGTCTTGTCAACCAAGGACCCCAGATTAAGAGGCAGGGACAGTGCCGATCACTATCATTTGTAAGCGGCTCTCTACGGTTCCCTTGTACCTAGAATTGTTTTGCATCATTTTATTATTGTTCTTGTTATTTACCTTGATAACCATCTTGTGATAGACATTATTCTTCCCTTTGACGGACAAAGAAATCAAGGGTCTCATCTAAGATCTTAGAGAGACTTGAGGAGAAAGCTAAGATCCCCGGTTGTGTACTTCTTCCACTAACTCACATCAGTTCATACCACCACACAATTGGGGCTCAGGACCCAGCCTCCCGGTTCCACAGCCCAGAATATTAACCCAGAATCTTTCAAGGTTTATTGCTAGTCAAAGCGTAAGCTGGTAAAGTGAAGTGAGGAAGCACGCAGGACAAGACACAGTACTGCTTACTTGGGTCTGGCCGGGTGTCCCGGGCCCTCTGCCTGGAGAATTAGTGACAGAGTGGGCCAGTGGTGTCACCCGCACCATCGCCTGTATCCACATGTCCTTATGCAGGTCAACAGCTAAATGGTAACAAAGCCTAAGCCTTTCCAGTCAAAATCGCAAAGGACAGTGCTATTATGCCCCCTAAGAAATGCAAGAAGTAATTAGTAAGCAATTACCAATCAAGGTAATTGCCTTGGCAGGAAAATAATGCCACCACCACAGAAATGGTAAGAAGATATCAAATGTGAACAATTACTTTTGTTAGGCTCTGACCTTTTCATAAGAACCTCACTATCACCCCCCAATTAAAAAAAAAAAAAACATACCACAAGGCTTTTGAAATAAAGGGGCCATATCTGCGCTGGCTCCTGAGCTCAGGCTGCAGGCCAAGGTCCTATGAGGAGGATCTGGGTCAGAACAAACATTGCCTGTGCCTGAAAACCCAACTTGGTTTCTCTTAAAACATTTATCTTCTTTGAAGTCAGCACCTGCATTTACATCTTGCTGCTGACCCATTTTCCCTGAGCCCTTTTGAGCTAGCGCTGATGTATATGGGTCCCTAGGGGGAGGCCCTAGTCACTGGTAGGGGTTAGAGGGTCACATCTCAATCAAAATTATTTACACTTCCTTTAGGACTAAACACCGTCACTGTTTTTTTTGGTGGGGGGGAAGACAGGGTCTCCTTTTGTGGTTCAGGTTGGCCCTGAGCTCAGCCTCAAACTCACATCACAGCAATCCTCCTGCCTCTGCCTCCCGAGTGCTGGGATTACAGGCGTGCGCCACCACACCTGACACTGTGGTATGTGGTACTGATTGCTGCTGGGCGTGAGTCTCCACGCCAGTATTATATGTGATTACCAGGGGATCAAACCCCGGTCCTTGCGCTTGCAAGACAGGCGCTGGAACCACTGAGCTAAATCCCCAGCCCTACACCATCACTTTTCTATGCGACCTGCTGGCAACTCTGCCCTTTGCTGATGTGGATGCTGACAGCTCAGTATGTTTGTGCTCTTGTCAGCAATGTCCCCCAACCCAGCCTTCACCAGGTAAGGCCTCTGACAAGGCCACACCATCAGAAGACTCTTCTTCCGAGGCTGGCCCACTCCTTTTTCTGTGGGAAGGGCCGTATCCTTTCGTAGATGAAGGCTGTCAACTTCCCTGGTGCCATGGGACTATGCTCAGAAGCAGCTTCTCTGTGGGAAGCACGTGTGTGCCCTCCCTCTGTTGGCCCTGTGAGTCCCTCTCCTACAGCCCTTACATTCCCAGAGACAAGGACAGTGGGCTCCTTTAAGTCAACTTCCTCCCAACCAAATAATAGCTTAGATGTTTAAAATAGCATAAGCATAGTACTTTGGGGATAGTTTTATAAGAGAAGACTTACTCTTAAAAATACATCAAGAAATATGGACAAATGGAATGACCTATGTCTTCAATACATTTCAAAATGATGGCAGAAGAGGTGGAGGACTTAAAGCCAAGATGGGCCACGAGTCGATAGCTATGGCATCTGGGTACCAGTACGTGCAGGTTCCTGAGATTCTTAGGCCACCTCCAATTATGTTTTAAAATGTGCATAACAACTACAATGGAAATTTTTTAAAGTTCCATCCTGGAATTGTAGCACCCTATGCTCAGCTGGTCTATGGAGCCTTTTACCTGAAACTTTTCTCAAATGACCTATTTACCGACCAACAGCAGCAACACATAAGGTGCTGCTGAAGCCTCAGGGAAAAGCCATCTGGGCCCTACTGCAAAGAACCCTTTGGAGTGTAACTGTCCCTCACCTTTGGCACCCTGTGCTCCATTTTAACAAAATACTTCAGCCCTCATTTGTCAAACTGCACAGTGACACGTGGAAGAGACCAAGCCTGGCTTCCCGTGCTGGAGAGAAAACATTCATTCGTTCGTTCATCCTCCCTTGGTCTTACTGAAAGACACGACACGGAAGGGGAGAGCAGCTGACCTGCCATGTCTTGAAGGGCTTAAACTCTTCTGCTCAGCAACCTGAAGGCCAAGGACCAGCATACATCCTGTCTCCTGCTTGGACCAGAAGTGTAGGAGAAAGTGCCAATACCGCCTGAGTGCCAGGACTAAATACCAGGAGCCCGGACACTGCCAAGTCCAGAAGGCCAGAACCTGAAAACACATAACTAAGAGAGCATCTTCATAAGAACCTGTATCCAAAAGCTGTCTGGGGCCAGGGATTTATCTCAGTGGTTCCAGCGCCTGTCTTGCAAGTGCAAGGGCCTGGGTTCAATCCTTGATAACCACATACAACAATACTGGGCATGGAGACTCATGCCCACTAGCAATAAGTATCACATACCACAATGCCAGGCATGGTGGCTCACGCCTATAATCCCAGCACTTGGGAGGCAGAGGCAGGAGGATTGCTGTGAGTTTAAGGCTGAGCTCAGGGCCGGTCTGAACTACAAAAGTGAGACCCTGTTCAAAAATAAAAGCTGTCTGGCATTCTCTGAAAGGCCCACATCCATAGCCACACTGGGAAGGGAAAAGCTATTCGGTGCTGCTGAGCCACGGACAAACAATGGTTACCCTCTGGCCTCTGGGTATCCTTTCGTCTTCATTCTGAGGCCATCAAAGAAACAGAAGCTAAATCCTCTGGGATCCATGCCCTTTCATGACTATCAGTTTCAATGGCTTCGATCTCCACTCTTAGTTTGGAAAAAGACTACGAACAGAAAGCCTTAGATGAGTAAAGACCATGTAATTCCTCCTGTGAGGGAGCGAGTGAAGCTACACCAAAGCTATAGTCAGAGACCAAGAACTCAAACACAACCACTCAATTGACAATATGGCTCTACATCGTCTCTTATCTCCTCGGATCCAGCACAGGGAATAAACACAGGAGGGGCTGGGGCGTGATGCTGCATGCTTATAAACACAGCACTTGTAAGGATGAGTTTGAGGTTAGCCCTGGAGAACAAAGCAAGACCTTGTATAAACAAACAAAAAAAAAGTATAAACAAGATCATATCTCATTCCATGGAAAATGTGGAATAGGGAAAGCAAGCTAGCCACAGTAAACCATCCCAGGACTTGGACTGGGCAGACTCTGCTTCTCAAAGACAGATCCACAAAGGGAACTATGAGCCCTGCGTGAAGTGTTTACTCGAAATGGGGGTTCCTGGGTGCCATCTGCCCACTGGATCAGAATCTCAGTGACCCCCTGAGAATTTGCACCTTTGATGTGCACCAGGGAGACTTTGTGCCCACCAGAGTTAGAAGCCATCCAGGATTTTGTTGTGGTGGTTGTTAACATCGCTTAATCCGTGGTGGTTTGGTTTTTTATGTTTGCTTGGGGGTTTTTTTGTTTGTTTGTTTTTTGGTTTTTTTTGAGACAGGGTCTCACTTTTGTAGTTCAGACTGGCCCTGAGCTCAGCCTTAAACTCACAGCAATCTTCTTGTCTCTGCCTCCCAAGTGCTAGGATTACAGGAGTGAGCCACCATGCCCGGCACTGTGGGGCACTGTGGTATGTGGTACTAATTGCTGATGGGCATGAGTCTCCACGTCCAGTATTGTTGTACGTGGTTACCGGGGATCAAACCTGGGCCCTTGTGCTTACAAGCCAGGCGCTGGAACCACTGAGCTAAATCTCCAGCCCACTGATTTTGTTTTTTAACCCACTTAACGAGTCATCAGAGACATCTCCATACTTTCCCGCAGCAAGGTGGATCTGGTGTCTCCTCAGCATTGTGGGTTGCTTTCCCTTTGTTCCAAGAAGACCACATCCCCGTCTCTTCCAGACTAAAGTGGTGGCCACAGAAGTATCCACTCTGGATCAGTACCTGCAGTACTGCTTTCTCTAAGCAGTTACGGACGAAAGCAGGAGAAATGAGCCACTGAGGAGCTGGATTAAGATGCACTGGAAATGAAGCGTCCACTTAGAGAAGGTGGCCAGCTCTACACCAAATTTTTACAGTTTCCCAGAGGACCTCCTGCTCCAGCTTTGAGACAGACTTGAAATCTCCTGAAAATGACTCGCAAATATTGAGTGGCGCAACCAGCTGGTGCTTTCTGACCTCCATTTAGGAGCAAAAAAAAGTGAAGACACTGTCCTCTAGCGGCACCCTGTGGCAAATGAAAGAATACACTCTATTTTCTCACTACGAGCTTTACCTTTGGACTGCAGAACTCCAGGTGCGCCAGGTGTCAAAGTCCTCCCAAAACAGGACTAATACAGAAGGGATGGGCATTACATTTGGATTTCAGAGGCATAATGAATTAATTTTAGTAAACCCTTATCTGTTGTTTATTTGAAGTTCAAATTAAACTTGGTAACATTTTTATTTGCTGAATATGGCACCCATTCAGAGGGTTTTGTTTGTTTTTAAACAGCTTCACCCTACAATGTTACTATCACTCAGTTGTATTTTTTTTGTTTGTTTGGTTTTTTTTAGGTTTTTTGAGACAGGGTCTTGCTTTGTGGTTCAGGCTGGCCCTCAGCTCAGCCTCAAACTCACATCACAGCAATCCTCCTGCCTCTCCCTCCAGAGTGCTGGGATTACAGGCGTGAGCCACCACGCCCGGCACTGTGGTATGTGGTACTGGTTGCTGCTGGGCGTGAGTCTCCACGCCCAGTATGGTATGTGGTTACCGGGGAATCGAACCCGGGCCCTTGCGCTTGCAAGACAGGCGCTGGAACCACTGAGCTAACTCCCCGGCCCCCTATCACTCAGTTTTAGTACAGCAGGGAATCTAGGAACTTTATCATTTAAGAGCAGCCAAAGTGACTATCATACAGCTAATTTTTATTGTTTGTTAAGCTGGATGTGCCGAGATCTTTTCATGTATTACCCGAGAAAATCCTTACAACACCTCTAAGAGGAGGTTCTATTATTAATCTCATTTTATAAGGGAGAGAAATGAGGCAAAAGATAGCAAAACATCTCTGCTCTGAATGACAGACACCTCTCAGTGGGGAGGATCCTAGGAGTCTGAATAACAAAGCCTCCTGGAGACCTTGATCCCCAGGGAAGCCCGTGCCCACAATAACCACAACCCCGTGGTGTACAAGGGACCAGACCAGGCAACAGAAGGAAGAAACATCTGATCCAGGCAGGGAGCCGGCTTGGTAAGGCTTTCCTGAATGGCCTCTCCCTGAGGGGTGAGCGGACCTACAGGAAAGAGGGTATGGGAAGGGCTGGGGGCTACCGAAGACAGTCTGTAGGCCAGTGGCACAGTATGCATGCTGGCTGGCAGCTAGACAGTGTGCCAATGAGGACAACACGGAGTCCTAAGGGCAGGGGACCTGCAGAAGACATATAAGACAAAATTGCATTTTCTTTTCAAGTTAACACATGTCTTAGTTACTTTTCTTTCATTGCTGAGGCAAAATACCCAACACCTACAAAAGCAGGAAAGGTGAGTTCAGCTCACAGTCTGCAAAAGTTTCAGTCCATAACTGGCTGGTTCCAAGGCCCAGCGGATAGGCATCTCAGAGGAGAAACAAATCGTGGCGGGCACAAGGGAGAAAAACAAGAAGTGGCCACAGCTCTTGGTGTCCATTATACCTTACCCGGTTTACTTAGGGTGGTGGCACTCACAACCTTAATCCTCGTACCCTAAACCAATCCCAGCATCACACATTCTCGATCTAGCCATCTCTGAAAAAGCCCCACCTATGACTGCCTCAGGCTTGGGGGTACATCTGGGCACAAGCCATAACATTCCACTCCTGCCCCGCTAAAGACTCATGCACATCTTTTTATGCAAAAATCATTTAGTACATCCTTCAGAGCCACCAGAATCCTAACAGTTTCAGCATTCCTGAAAAGTCCGGGTCTAAAGCCTCCTCTGAGATCAGCTTCAGGCCTTTGTACAAATGAAAAGAAAGATAAACACTTCCAGCATTCAATGGCACGAGATAGGCATTCGCTTCCAAAAGTTACAAACATGGGGATAGCAAGGAACAGGAACAAAGACAGACCCAAACCAAGCAGAACAAACATTAAAACCCACTTCCAGCATCCTGAGCAGTTTGTGGCAAAAGGTAAAAACTCCAAAGTGTGGCTCCACTCCCGTGGCACTTCCGGTGGTTACAGCTCCGTGGCCTCTTTCTTGGGCTAGTTTTACTCACACTTGGCAGCTTTTTTTGGACAATCCACGTTCCTGACTTTTCCAGCTTTCTACGGTCTCCATTGCCCCTCTGACTTAACCTAACATCCTCTCAGGGGCACCCTTCCCAGCCTCTAGGCCTTCTTCTGAATTCTGGGTGGAAGAGCTTTCTGACCCCACAACTCTTGCATTCTGCATGCACCTAAAACCAGCACAACACGGATGACAGCAAGGTCTGCTGCCAGCTGGAGCCGCAGCCACGCTTCCTTCTCTCTTGCTCTGGTAAGAGAGAAGCAGCTCTGGTCTGCTCTGGTCTTCTTTCGCTCTCTCGAGGTCCAATGCCTACAAACAAAATCCCGAGGAACCACATGCCTAGGCTGCCTCTACACTGTAATATGTGCGCCGAGACTCCACTCTCAGAGGCAAATCTTTCACTTTTGCAATTTTGAAGCTGCAAAGGGTAGAGTCCTGCTGCTTCCTGTGATACCCTCAGGCCATCATTTCTATTCTGTTCCTGCTGAGCAATCAAGACCTCCTCTGCTCCGCCTCTTTGGAGTCCACAGCTTTACTGGAGCTTCCTTTCTGGAAACTTTAAATGGTTTAAATCAATTCTGCTGAGCTCTTTGCTCTTGATTCTTAATATAAATCTGGCTAACAGTCCCCAAGAGTAGCCATGCCATGGTCTCAAGACTGGACTGCCTTGAAATTTCTTCTGTGAGATTAGTCTTAGGCAAAGTCACTATACAGGAGCAAAATGCAGATAAACTTTCTGCCATGGCATATCGCACATTATCTAGAGTCCAATAACCAATGAAGTTCTTCCCAGCAGAAACCTCCCGAACCTGTTCTTGATTAGAATCGTTTCTGTCAGCATTCTGGTCTTCTGAGTTCTTACCAAAATTTCCCATCAAGTACAGCCTAAGACATTCCAGCTCTATTTTTTCAGCTGGCAACTCCAACCCTTCCCAAACTCTTCTCACAAACCAGCTCCTAAACCACATGGTCAGGCGCAGTCACAGCAACAACCCCACTTGGGGTACCAAATTCTGTCTTGGTTACTTTTCTCTCTTTGCCAAGACAGAATACTCGACACCCACGTAGGAAGGAAAGATTTATTAAGTGCCCAGTTTGTAGAAATTTCGGTTCACAACTGGCTGGCTCCAAGGCAGGGTGGCATGGCAGACAGGCACTGCCGAGAAACAGATCGTGATGGGCAGAAGGTGGCAAATGACAAGGGATGACCACAGAGTTTGCTGTAGTTTATATCTTATCCAGGCTACTTGTGGTAGACAGCACTCACACTGTTAACTCTAGTGGTCTTGATCCTAGCCTTGCACCCTGAGTTGATCTAAAGCATCACACATTCTAGATCTAGGCACCTCTGAAAAAGCCCCACTTATGACTGCAGAAGGCTTTGGAGAGATACCTAGATACCAGGCATAACAACATGCAATAAAATTTACTGTTTGATATATAGTTCTATGTGTTTTAATGATGCAGATTCATGATGCACCATATCCATAAGGATATAGTGTCCCCCCTAGAACTTGCTGGTGCCACACCTTTATATCACACCCTCCTTCTCTACCCCTAAATTCTTTTTTCTTGGTGCCAGGAATTCTCAGAACTTTGCATCTGTGAAGCAGGCACAGAGCCACTGAGCTAAACCCCCAGTACCTCTGCCCCTAAATTTTGACAACTACTGATCTGTTCTTTACCCTTATAGTTTTTTCATAATGCAAGACAAATAACAATGTACAACATGTAATTTTCTGACACAGCATCTTTCACTCAGCCTCTCAGATTCATCAAAGTTATGTATAACTTTGTTAAATTTAGTTTGTCATTTCTCTTTCTAAGCAATATTCCAGTGCATGAGTGTACCAAAGATGCTTATCCATTAACTCACTTAATGACATTTGGGTTGTTTTCAGAACTTTGTTATTACAAATAATGCCATCGCTAGGGATTTAGCTCAGTGGTTCTGGTGCCTGTCTTGAAAGCATAGGGTCCCAAGTTCGATTCCTGGTACCAAAAAAACCCAAAAAACAAACAAACAAAAAACCCCAAAAAAACAAATAATGCTATTAACATTTGTGCATAGATTTTTATGTTAAGTTTCTATTTCTTTGGACCAGGGATATAGCTCAGTGGTGCCTGCTTGGCAAACACAAAGTCCTGAGTTTGATCTTGGTAATGCAAGAATATACACACACATTCACACACACAGTTTAAAAAGTTTTTTAGGGCCAAGGATTTAGCTCAGTGGTTCCAGTGCCTGCCTTGCAAGTGCAAGGGCCCGAGTTCCATCAACCACATACTGCAATGCTGGGCATGGTGACTCATGCCCACCAACAATCAGAACCACATATCACAGTGCTGAGCATGGTGGCTTACACTTGTAATCCCAGCATTTGGGAGGCAGAGGTAAAAGGATTGCTGTGAGTTTGAGGCTGAGTTCAAGACCAGCCTGAACTACAAAGTGAGACCCTGTCTCAAAAAAAAAAAAAAGGTTTTTGAAAATGTTTCTATTTCTTTGGGTTATTGCTGAGACATCTGTTTGTTACATGCTTAGTTTTATAAGAAACTCAAACTGTTTTCCAAAAAAACTGTACCATGTTATGTAAGACAGATGTTTGCCAGCAATTAGTACTATTGCTATTTTTAATCACTATAATTTGCATAATGGTATCTCACGTAGTCACCTTACTTTGCATTTCTCTAATGGTTAATGATCATGAATACTCTTCATATGTTTCTGTTTCATCTGCATATGCTTCTCTTTCATCTTTATCTTCTTTGCAATGGGATATTTATTCATGGTTTCTGTCATTTTATAACTGGATTATCTTCTGACTATTAAATTTCAAGGTTATTTTCCAATGGCGATCTTTTAGAGTTTTCTATATATTCTACGTACTTGCCTTTGATTGCCAGTCTACATTTGTCTTTTCTTTTTATGGACTCCTGCATTATAAAAGTTTTCAATTTTGAAGTATAGTTTATTAAATTTTACCTTTACGAGCTTCTCATGATGTCATGGTCTAAAAGCTCTTTACTTAACTGTAGGTTCCAAAGATTTTAAGTTTTAAAAGTCTTATCTCTGCAGATGATATGATTCTTTACATAGTCGATCAAAAGACACTTCACCAAAGACTCTTAGAATAAATTCAGCAAAGGGGCAGATTACAAAAACAACATGTAAAAATCAACATATTCCTCTACACTAGGAAATCATTGAGAAATCAGGAGAACAATCCAATTTGACAGCTTAAAAAAATTAACTACTACTTAGACTTACCAAGGAGGTGAAAGAACACAACAAAAATCACTGAACTCTAAAGAGAGACTGAGGAAGTTGGAAATGGAGAGAGATCTGCTCCTGGCTAGGCAGAATCAATACCATCAAAATGGCCATATTGTCAAGTATATCTTCTGTACTAAGTAAAAAGAATTAAAAATTGACCAGAAACAAGGGCAGAAAGGGAAAAATTCCCAACCTAGTGTTAAAGTAGCAGTTAGAAAAGTTCTTGACGATGTAGATCACAACTTTGATACAAGTTAAAGAAAGAAAATCACAATCAACCAAGAATAAGCAAGATTAAAGAAAGTCAATTTTTAAAAAGATTAAAGAACAGGAGGACGGAGTTTCTTGGGAATTTGCCTGTCATATGGAACAAGAAACTGAAGTCTTTTTTTTGTTTGTTTTTTTTGACACAGGGTCTCACTTTGTAGTTCAGGCTGGCCCTGAGCTCAGCCTCAAACTCTCATCACAGCAATCCTCCTGCCTCTGCCTCCCGAGTGCTGAGATTACAGGCGTGAGCCACCACGCCTGACACTGTGGTATGTGGTGCTGATTGCTGCTGGGCGTGAGCCTCCACGCCCAGTATTGTATGTGGTTACTGGGGATTGAATATGGGTCTTTACGCTTGCAAGACAGGTGCCAGAACCAACCCCAGTCTCTTGAAGTGATTTTTTAAAAAAGAATATGGGCAAACAGAATCTGTACAATTTCCTTCTGATTCCAGCAGAAGGAATTGTATCCAAAAAGTTAGCAAAGATAAAACAAAAAATCATCCTGATCAGAAAAATCAATGCTTATGTTGTGCTTAAGAATGACAGCGCTGGGGGCCGGGGAGTTAGCTCAGTGGTTCCGGTGCCTGTCTTGCAAGCGCAAGGACCCGGTTCGATTCCCCGGTAACCACATAACAATACTGGGTGTGGAGACCCACACCCAGCAGCAACCAGTACCACATACCACAGTGCCGGGCGTGGTGGCTCACGCCTGTAATCCCAGCACTCGGGAGGCAGAGGCAGGAGGATTGTGA